>CM053763.1:122090829-122183946 GCA_028658305.1 Pachyuromys duprasi
CTATAGGATAGGAAGGTCATGCTGAAATCTACACAGCTAGGGAAGATATACAAGAAGGAGGACCCAGGTTGGTATGATCAATGCTCGTTTAGATGAACAAATGGGATGGACATTGAGTGGAGGAGAAAACAAGCAACAGGAAAGGAGCATACCAAAGAGGGCCTCTGAAAGAATCAATATAGTAATGCATCAAAGCAGATATTAAGACTCACAACCAAGCCTTCGGCAGAGGGTAGGAAATAATAATAAAAATAGGGGAAGTTAGTAAGACTTGGGGAGAACAAGAGCTCCACAAAGACCAAAGTGAACAGGGCACAGGGGTCTTATACGAGGCAGTTTCTCCAACCAAGGACCATGTATGGATATGGCCTAGAACCCCCGCTCAGATGTGGCCCATGGTAGCTCGGTATCCAGCTGAAGACTCTAGTAAGGGGAACAGGGACTGTTTCAGTCATGAACTCGATGACTGGCTCTTTGACCCTCCCCCATACACACCAGGGAGTAACAGCCTGGCTAGATCCCAGGGGAGGACATTGCAGCCAGCCCTGAGGAGACAAGATGATCTGGGGTCAGATGGAAGGGGAGGAGGTCCTCCCCCATCGTCGTCGTTGGTGGACTTGGAGGGGGTGGGGAGGAGATGAGGGAGGGATGGGGAGAGTGCGAGGGAATGAGGGAGGGGGCTATGTCTGGGATGCAAAGTACCTAATCTGTGATTGATATAAAAATAAATAAATGACATTTAAAAACAAAAAACAACAACAACAAAACGCCATCCTCATCCTAAGTGACAACCCACAGATGTGCTTGTGAAACTGCACCTCCACACAGCCCAGCTGATCCCACCCTTGCTGGCCTGAGAGCTCTCACCGTAGCCAAACCTGGGCCCGGCTGTCCACTGTGGAGCTTGCTCTACAATCAAATGTTGACTATCTTTCGTGAGTAAATTGACGTAGGAAGTAAAAAGTGCCCGTAAGTCCCTGTGAGGCTGGAAAGTCCCATGGCAGCCTGTCCTCAGCAGCGGAGCATCTGTTCTCACCTTGGGAGACTGTGAAACAGTCTGGAAGTGGCATGTGCCCAGGCATGCAGAGCAATGCCCCACACTTGGCCAGTCTCAATAAACGGTACCAACAAAGCTGGGAGTCTCTGGGCTCTGGATGTCGCAGACGCAGCTTGACGTTCAGTTCCTGCTTCCTCGGGGGCGGAAGTGGAAGCTTGATGCTCCCTGTGGCCACTGTGGAGTCAGGAGACATGCCATCACCCCTGGCACCCAGCCAGCGTTCCTTTTCCTCCCATGATCTGCTTTTCCACCACAGCAAACAGCTAGGTCCTGGAGGCCAGGACTCCCAGCCCTGCCTACAGGCATTTTCCCAGGTTCCTCTCTCTCTCAGGATTTGAACTCAGGTGGTAATCTGCAGCGTTTCTGTAGCTCCACGTCTGTCTCCTCCAGGTGGCATGGGCTTGTCTGACTCCTCGGCTCTCTGTCTCTGGGGTGGTCAATGGCGACTACTCAGTTCTGGGGGTCTGATGCCCCAAAATCGATGGCTATAGACCGCAGGGTGGCACAATTCTGGGGCATCCACCCCCTCTCTTCTTCCTGGAGTGGGTAGGTATATGAGGGCAGGTGCTAGGAAAAGAGGAAGGCACAGGTTAAAGGTTATAGAGCAAAATCCAAAAGTGCCAGCATGACCTAGTAGATAGCATGTGGCTATGCAACCAAGAGTTCATATGTGGGGTGGCCTTAAACACGTGACTCAGCACCCTGGAAACACAAAACTAAGCATAGCGATTCCGCCGACTCCCAGAGTGTCCCTAGAGCTCCACGAGATCTAAACAGGCACAAGTCAAGATCCCTCCTGTCACCCTCAGGCTAGTGAGGGTTTGCTGCTGGTCGATGGTCTCTTTTGGTAGCTGGGGCTGCTGGGACAGCATGGGGCACAGAACCAGGGGCTCCGGCAGCAGAAACTCACTTCCTGGAGCTCAGGCCTTTTTACCTTTTTGCTTTTCCAACGTCTTTGTCTAATCATGTGACAAACAGTTCTTTTTTTTCTGACACAGGAGAGCATTGTTTGCCCCTTTCCTGACAGGGTCATAGTGGGGAAGCTGGACAACACAATGCAATGTTTACAGAGCTGATCTCTCAGAGGTCTCCCTCTGCTGGGTACACTTTTTCCCCAGTCCCTACTCTGCCCTCACCCCAACCCCAAACCCCATATCCTCATCCCTCCCCACCTTCATCCCCCACCTCCATGCTCATCCCTCATGCCCTCAGCCCCATCCCCACTCCCACCCTCACCCCTGCCCTCAGCCCCACCCTCAGCCCACCCCCACCCTCAGCCCTCATTCCCCCCACACCCTCACCCCTGCCCTCAGCCCACCCCCACCCTCAGCCCACCCCTCCCTCAGCCCTCATCCCCCCCCCCTCAGCCCTGACCTCCCTAGCTGCCTTTCATTTCACTAGGATTCTGTCCCTCCCAATGACCTCAACTCAACTCAAGATCCTTTTTCCATCAGGTGTGTCCAGAGCCTTGTTCTTGACTGTCTTCAGCCTCTCGTGGCCTGTGGGGTGTGGCTAGACAAGCCTGCTCTAAATAAATCTGTCTTTCAGGGCAGAAAGTGACCTGAAATGCCAGTTTTTCATGATGTCTGAAGGCCCCGTAGAGATCACTGTGTACATTTTCTTCAGATTTTAAAGAGCTCTTTGATAAATGCTCTACCCTTTCTTATGCTAATACCATCAGCTTTCAGGTAGGACAGAGGGGCAGGAAGAGGGCTCAGGGACCACCGGCATTAGAGGGGAAAGTGGAAACAGATTTGTTCCACTTGGTCTTTGGAGTGAGCTTGTTGAGGAGGATGCAGCTCAGACCATCAGGCCCGTGGCTCTGAGCACCCTTCACATAAATTGACAGCCAGGCTCCCAATACCAGCATTATGTAAAGCTAATCAGTGCTAAGTGAGCTCAGATTGGTTATCGGTTATTGATTCAGAAAAAGCATACAGGTTAAAATAGAGCCCCAGAGAACACGCTTTAAAAACCCAGAAAAATGTAGTTGAGAGTGGTGAATGGAGAGCTGTATCATTCCAAGGGAGCTGTAACCTTGCTTAAGTTTGGAAAGGAAATTGTCTCGGGCCCTTGGCAGACCGCAATCACGACAGAAGATTCTGCAAACAGAGGCCGAGAGCCCTCGCGTCCTGTGCTCTGGGGTCTGGTCAATGGCTCTTGTTCCTCAAGAGCTAAGGCCCCTGTGCATGCAGACTGACCTCAACGCTGAATTTATCTGTGCAGATTCTAAACTTCTCATTGATTTTTATAACAAGATTAAGGGTATGTTTCTCCAAGGAAGAAAAACGGTTGCAGAAGGGAAATTATAGCAGTTGTAAGCATGGTGAATGTGGAGTGAAGAGTAATTCTAAGTTGTCTTTGCAACAGAAGTGACAAGTTAGGAATCCCACCTGCAGTGCACAGGGCTCAGCTGCTGTCCTGTCATTCCTGAGCAGCCTGCGGACAGCTCTATCCAGGAACTCATGGGCCTGGAGCTTCTGGGTCTTCCCTGGTCCTCCAGCTCCCGGTCCCCCAGCCCCTTCTCACCTTATCCCAGCACATCCCTGAGTCTGTGGGGCCCTCCAGGATCTGCCTCTCAGCCTGCCCTGTCCTGACCCTGGGGATGAATGGTCTCAGGTAAACACAGGGGAGGGGTTGGTGGCTGACATAGTGCGTTAAAACTCTTTGTGTGTACATGCACATATTTGCACATGTACATTTAGAGGCTTAATAGTGTTCCACCAAACACACAAACACACACACACACACTGCATGATAGCAGGAGGATGTGCTCCACACATGAACAGCATAAGAACTAAACTGGAGAAGGCTCAATCTGTAAAGTGCTTCCTCTGCAAATATGAGGGCATGAGTTCAATTCCTAGCAATATCAAGAGTGGATACAAGTGCACACACATGCACATTTTTGGGCATACATATGCACATGTGAATGCCAAAGGTCAACTCTCAGGAGCCCATTCTCTCCAGGCACTAGGCCACCATGCCTGTGCACAAATGCCTCTTCTGACTGAATCATCTTATCAGCCCTGAATGGAACATTCTAGAAGGGAAGCCTGGAGGCCTCTATTCTCCAGAAAGCAAACAGCAAGATGGCAGTCCATGCTGAGGGTCAGATCTGCGTCTTTGTGGAAGCTTCTGGATCACTGACAGTAAGAAACAACCAATGGGGGTGGGGTGGGAGAGACCTGTCTCCTGACACCGGGGCAGAGTAAGGACCTGGGGGTCCTGGGATTGTGATACCTTGACTTGGCACTGTGAATGTGAGACAGGAGATGCTAGCTGGGTCCTCACAGAGAGATGTCTGCAAGGTGAGGAACAAGCAGAAAGTCACCTTCTGTGTCATTAGCTGAGGAGGCTTTCATGGTCACTGCTGCCGCCACCCCCAGGCTCTTCAGGAGCAGCTCTGTGGAAGGCAATGCCATTCCTCCCCCAGGCTGGGCTGGGCTTCTGCCCCCAGCAATACAGCAGGTCTCAGTCAGGAAGGGGTACTCTTGCTGCTTTACGTGCCACTCAGGCCCCTGAGGTCACAGAGAGTGAAAGGTTATACAGTGGCTACAGAAACGCAAGGCAAAGGGCATTGGTGTCCTTGTGTCCCCTCTAATCTGTAGCACCCACCTGTCACCCCACCTTCTCTGCCACAGGCCAGGCCAGTCTCCCCGAGGGCCTCTGTGTTACCATTCAGGGGTCTCATGTAGCTGCCCCACAGTGTTCTTCCACTTCTCCTCCTACTGACATGACCCTCTCCTTCCTGTGTGCCTGGCTTAAAGAAGACCTACCAGGCCCACCGGATGGAATGAAGACCCCCCCAAACCATAAACGAGGCATTACTAAGTGGAGTCACCCCTGGTCCCAAAGGGTCTCAGTTCCCATCTGAGGACCTCTGAGGACACGAGCTGATCAAGACTCATTTCCCTACACATCTCTGAGCCCTGCCACAGACCTTTCAACCTGGGCTGAGGGTCACCTGACCAAGATGGTGTTCTGTAGACAGGCGCCTGAGAGGAGAGCCTGACCGCGCTTAGTTAAAGAGTCCTTTAGAAACAGCTCATGGTAGCCTGGCACTCTGGGACCAGACACTGTGCTCCCGTACTGCCCATCACGCTCCCTTGCTTGTGAGTCAGGAGCCCTCCAAGTGCCATTCCTTGGGGCAGGATAATGAGTTAATGTGTATCTCAAGCCAAACAACCATTCAGAATTATTGCCTGGTCGAGGGTAGATGGCTAAGACACTACAGCAGCATGTGACAAAGCACTGTGGCTCACAGATGCTAGTGGGAGGGACTACTCACCCTTCCTGACTCTCCAAAGAGGCTCAGCCCAGGTCCTAAGGACCCACACCTAGAGAGTGCCATGTCAGAAGCAGAGGAAGATGTAGACCTCTTTCATCTACTTCCTGCTGATTAGGGTCGATGAGTCTTTAGGAGATTACCAAACTTAGTCGTCAGGAAACCAGCAGTCTAGTCCAAAGGCCAACAGCAACACACATTGGCACAAGTCAGTGAAAGCCGCAAGACTCAGCTGGAAGTGCTCTGAAATGCTTCTCTTTGTAAAGTCAAGTGTCGAAGCACGAAGATCAGAGCAGCGATGTCGATCCAAAAAGCGATGTCTCACTGTGCGTGAGCCTCTGCACATCGCCTCTTCTCAGGGTCCACCCACGGATGTTCTCAGCTGGCCAAAGGTGCTCCCCTAACATGAGAGAGTGCCCAGCAAAACATCACATGCTCTCTCACAAGCCAACCTTCAGAAAAACATCATGTGCCAGCTTGCAGCAAAACATGGCAAAGCTGAGTCTTCAAGGAAACCGGAAACTTCCACTTGAGGAAGATGCTGTGTCTTTCCACGGCATCAGGATTTATTGAACAGGAGTGAGTTCACAATGTTAGAGTAGCTTCATCGGAAGTCATTTGAAGTAGAACTGCTTTCCTTGGTAATGCCAGTCAAGGCAAACATGGATTTTATCCTACTATTAATATTAATTACTAATATTAACTCTCAGATCACACATTACACAGCACACAGTAATTATATCCTTTTTAAAATGTATACTCGAGGTTACAGAACGGTTAAAAGGGAGTTAAAGAGATCACAGCAGAATTCAAGGCATTTCAAAGGCTCCCGAGGAGGGAGTGCATGGGTTGGAGAGAGTCTCTGTGGGAGTCAGTGAGCAAACCCAGGCTGGAGCTCTGATGGAGACACAGGGCTGCTGCTGCTGCTGCTGCAAGCTGGTACATGACGATGGTGATGCTGCTGCTGAGGATGATGATGAAGATGCTGATGTCTATGACAATGATGATGATGGTGATGCTGCTGCTGAGGATGATGAAGAAGATGCTGATGTCTATGACAATGATGATGATGATGGTGATGCTGCTGCTGCTGCTGCTGCTGAAGAGGAGGAGGAGGATGACAATGATTCAGGGTCAGCCTGTGAGAGCAGAGAGAGGCAGCAGAGCAGTGCAGGTGGTAGAGGTAGGACCAGGCCCACCCAGGATGATGAACTACAGACAGGGCTGAGGCAGAGGTAAATCCCCTTGGGCACTTCGGAGTTCTCTGTCTGTTGGTCCCTAGTACACATGCCAGGTGGTCAGATGACAGCTCAGTGGAGCTGTTGTCATTGCAGTTAGGTGTTCTGGGTTTTTGTTTTGTTTTGTTTATTTTCTTTAAATGGGTTCCCGGTGAAGTCTGTACCCTTCTCTCAGGTTGGTGTGTTAGGTAGATTCTCAGTCCTGGTTTTCTGATATAGTTTTGATACATCTGGCCACTCCTTATAGTCCCTATTCATTTCCACAAATATGGGACCAATTCTACTCTTTGGAATGAGCTATTTATCATATCTCTGTGTATCTATGTCTCATGTCTGGTGACTAGCTGATGGTGTTGAGCAATTCTACATCTTCAAAATGGAGTCTCTCAAGACAAGGCAATGTTTGAAAAAAATCAGTTGTGTTTTGCACAATGTGAAGCCGTTCATGGCGGCAAAACTGACAAGCCAGGAAATGTGGGAGAGACCAGAAGACCACGTCTACCTCTTAGCTGATAACAGTAAGGTAAGCTTGACATGACCTGAGTGGGAGGTAGGCATGGCCTGGAAGCACATGACTTGGAAGTCAACAGGGCCTGTGTGGACACAAGGGAAGTACTCAGCAGTTTTCTCAGCTCTGTAGCAACTAGCAATGCCTTGCACTGCCTACCAGGTGCATGAGGAGGTGCAGTTGTCTGCCCAGTGGAGGCAGAAATATTCATCCGGGGGCATCAAAGCAGACTGCAGATGGGGAGATGGATCAGCTCTTCCCCCTCTGAGGCCCAGGAGGAGCAGGTCAGCTCTTTCCCCTCTGAGGACCAGGAGGAGCAGGTCAGCTCTTTCCCCTCTGAGGACCAGGAGGAGCAGGTCAGCTCTTCCCCCTCTGAGGACCAGGAGGAGCAGGTTAGCTCTTCCTCCCTGAGGACCAGGAGGAGCAGGTCAGCTCTTCCCCCTCTGAGGACCAGGAGCAGCAGGTCAGCTCTATATAAGATGGGGGCAGAGGGTTGTGGCTGTCTGCTACTGCATCCAGAGATGGAGATATTTAATGTTAAAACCGTGTGTGTATACAATGGTGCAAAAATGCAGTACATGTATCTCTCTATCCTTCTACACACACAGAAAAATTTTCACTCCCATGCCTGTCCATCATCTACCTAGAAAAACAGACACGTGTACACGCACAAGCACACGCCATGCCTGTCCACCTACTCAGTTGTGTGTACACTCACTCACCCCCATCATAGCAGTGGACCACTCCCTCTCTCTCCTCTCTATCTCTCCTGTTTTCTCTCTGTGTCTCTCTCTTCCTTTCCTCTCCTCTCTCAGGTCCATCCATCACCCATGTTGGTTCACACCTCAGTTCATACCTGACTTCTCCCAGCTAGCCTGAGGGAATGTGTTCTTTCTTTATGGTTAGGCAGCAGGAGCCCGAGCTGAGTGGGAAGAGTCCTTGGTTGAGACCATGGAGACTGGGCCGTGGCTGGCTCCCGGACAGGTTAGCAGCAGACAGGTTAGCAGCAGACGCAAACCTGCTCACTGCCTCGTGCTCCCACCATCTTGCTCAGGGTACAGTTGTTCCAGACAGGACCTTTGTCTCTCTGCATCCCCACAGGAAGGGAGAAGGCCAGGCCATAGCTAGGCACATCATTGTGCCATTACTTGGACCCACTTTCTTCTGGAGAAACCCAGGAGACCTGTGATGCGGTTGGATTTCTTCATCTTTAAATGAGCTGGCAGCAGGGTGCAGCATGAGGAAGATGGGAACGGCAAGGCCACTGTTAACAGCAGTCCTACTGTGAGCAATTAAAGCCCTGACAAAGGACAGCGCAGCTTAATCATCTAGGCCTTCATATTCCCAGACTTGGTGTTCCTCGACGTGTGAAACAGCACAAAGTGCTTCCAGAGCCTATTGAAGCCACTGGAGCCTGCTGAAGCCTGCCAGCTCCTGGGGAGCCCAGAGATTGAAGTCAATTTGCCTTAATAAAGCTGTTTAATGTTAATTTAAGGTGGAATTAGGCCAGGTTTAGGAAAATTAAGAAAAATGTACTGAGTGGGCACATAGGAGCTTCCTTCCGGAGGAAGCCGACAGCCTCCCCCCGCAGTTTTGAGCAGTTCTCCTGGAGGAGGGACTGCTGAAGCTGAGCCCCGAGCTCTCTTCCTGGGACGCCCACGAAGCCGCGCTCTTGTAAAGCAGTTGTTATGAAGATGTTGTTTTGTGCAGTTGAGCTGAAGATAATAAAGCCCTCCGAGTGTGTTGAAACCTTTCTCGGGGGAAGTGATATTTTCATAAACCAGAGAAGCCCTCGCAAGTGCTCTGGAGGTGGGGGAGGGACAGGGAGGGGGCAGCAGGAGACGGTGGGAGCCAAGTCTAGCTTTTCCTCTCCTCACTGCTGCTACAGTGGAGACCACAGGAACCCGGCCAGAAAGCCCACCTCTGGAGTCATGAGGGACTTGACCATTGGTTCTCAACCTGTGGTTCAACCCCTTTGGGGCCACATATCAGATATCTTGTGTGTCATATTATTTACATTACAATTCATAAGAGCAGCAAAATTCCAGTTATGAAGCAGCAACAAAACAATGTTATGGTTGGGGGTCACCACAGCACGAGGAACTGTATTAAAGGGCTGCAGTGTTAGGAAGGTTGAGAACCACTAGGTTAGACATCACCAGACTCTCTGAAGCAGCCTGGCCTCTGCAGCAGAGTCCTGGCCTCCCTGGTCCACTATGAAACATGTGCTAAGTGCTTAGGAGGAGGATTGCCTGTTTGCCTCTGGCTGAGATGGAAGGCTAACTCCTGACAAGAAGCAACGGAAAAAAGGAGCTTATTTTGTTCCACTTGGAGAGAAGGTCATGGTGGCAGGAACATGAGACATCTGGTCACCTGAACCCAGGAAGCAGCAAGAGGTGAGTGGGGGGGGGCGGGGGGTTGACCCACTTTTTCCTTTTTCCTCTGGTCTGAGACCCTAGCTCCTGATGTGATGCTGACTTATTAAAAGGAAATGCCTCACCCTCAATTAACACATCGGGAAATGTCCTCACAGACAAACACAGACGTGTCTTCCCTGAGGCTGTAACTCTGTCAAGCTGACAGGAAATGAAAGATGAGCCTGACTGCGGTTTGGGGAAAGCACAGCCTTGCTAGGTCAGAATGGGAAAGTCTAGCTTTCTAGATGACACCAAAGGAAGTCCAAGAAGGGCACCGAGTGTGCCTGGTGAGTTGTGGCCTGATTACTGGGTAGTTCTGTGGAGGGCTTGGTATAAGGCGAGGAAAGAGCTGGGTGTGAGGGCTTGCCTTGCAAGCATGAGGACCTGAGGTTCGTGCCTCAGCCAAGCCATACATAGATGGTACATGCATGTACCCCAGCACTAGGGAAGCAGAGAAACAGATCAGTCCCTAAGCAGTCAACCTAGTTGACTTGTGAGTGTCAGGACGCTGTGAGTGACACTATCTCTAAAGCCGACATAGTTGGTGCCTGAGGTTGACCTCTGACCCCCCCCCCACACACACACAGGCATCCCACCTGAGGAGACAGAGGCACACTGTAAGGGTTCTTTTCTGGAGACAACAAGCCTGTGAGGCTGCTAAAGAGAGCACAGGGGTGGAGTTGGGACAGCTTGGGTCTGGGCTTTGCCGCTCTGCAGGAGAGAGAGCCAGTGGGAAGACCCTGAGGCAGTAGAATAGATTATTTGAAACAGCAAGGCAATGCATGAGGCCTGGGAATTGTGAGCGGAGGGGAAGCTCTGCACAGTGGCACAAAGGGCCTCAAGGGGCCCTAGTAGGTGGGCAATGGACCAAAAGGCTGGACATTTGAGCTTGACCTTGACCGTTACAAACAGGATGGTGGTGAGCAGGGACTGTGGGGACATTTGCAAGCCTTATGGGGAGCCATGGTGGCATCGCCGGTCCTGACTGGGAGGCGGGAGTGGGTGGAGGTGAGGCTTGCTCTGACTCCGGTTGAAACTCTTTGATGTGGAGTCCACGGTTTTTTGATAGGGGTGGAAACAGAACGGGTGGGGGTAGGGAGTCAGGCAAAAACTGCTTCTACCCAAACATGCAGAAAAATAGGGCTGCCATCAAAGGAGATTCGGGAGGCAGGCTTGCGTTGGAGCATAAGCTGCTGTCCCCCCACTCTGACCTCCTGGAGAGTGCTGCAAGCAACCAGGCATCACTGGGGGTGGGTGTAAGGACCAATTTATGAATACATGAGGCTTACAACACGCCTTATATGAAAGAGATTTATTAGGTGGATATGAAGAGAGGGATAGCAGGGCATGATGGGGGAAAGAGAGAGAAGGGGGGCAGCCCCGATAGAGAAAGGGAGAAGGCTGAGAGAACAAGAGAGGTGAGAGAGGGCGAGAGAGATGAGAGAGAGAGAGAGAGACCACGTGTCGGGTTGTCCCTTTAAGAGGCCAGGTAACCACGCCTCCCAGGTGTGGCCACCTGGCTGGACAACACAAGGTGACCTTGTAAGTTGCTAGGTAACCCAGGTTCTGTTTCAAAATACTAACAGTGGGGGGCAGGGGTGTACCCAAGGACAAAGATGGTATTTAATGTGGGTTTGTGGAAGGAGAGAAAAGAAGGCAGCAAGATCTCCTGAGTCCATGGCTTCCCTCTAGTGTAGGCCTGTGACCTCCTTCGAGCCAATAGGAGATGGAGCACAGCACACAGAGAAGATGATGGGACCCACAGGGTGGCAGTGCCTGGCATCTTCACACTCATCACACTGCACATCTGCTGGAGCTCATGGAGATGCCCCCTGCTGACAGCCAGACACTGCTGTGAGCTCTGCGGGGGACAGCTGCAAGAAGCAGGCCTCGAGATCCTGCACCCCATTAACACCACAGGGGCCCAGCCGCCTCCTTTCCCTCACTAAGCTACAGAGAAGACCACGGAGCCAGACACCTTGACTATGCTCAACCTAGCACAGTGCTCAGGTGGGCCATACCCAGAGACCTGGCAGGAACCTTCACTTCAGTCACAGCCAGGCTCCTGCCACAGAGAGTCAAGGTACTGCAGTGACATTATCAGAGAGAGTATGCTGTGGTTCCCTCTGATGCTACAAAAGAAAACAGGAGAGAGAAAAGGGACGGCCACAGAGGGAGTGCAGAGCTTGCTCTGGGCTTTCTCTAGAAGGGACTTCCAGGCTGGGCATTCTCCTCAGAGATGTCTCCCAAGGCACAGCCGGCAGCAGCAGAGGTCTGCTCAGGGCACTCGCCCAGCCCTGAGTCCACCGTATGAGACCTGTTCCAGCTGGTTGCAGAGAGCAAGGTGGTGAGGGGCTGCCTGGCCAAGTGCCCAAGCGCCAGCCTCTCCCCGGGACTGCGCAGTGAGTGCTGCAGCAAATTAGCTGTAAATAGAAAGCATGGCATATGGCGGGGGAGATGTTTGCTGTGAATAAGTCAGCCCTCCAGGCCTCCTGCACCTTCAGATGGCAGGCTCAGCCCTTCCTCCCCCAGCCTGCAGGCGGACTCAAGTCCCCATCCAGCCAGTGTTCTCTGGCTGTTCTCAGTGGCTTTTTATGGCCTTTTGTCTTCCAAGCTGCAAAGGGCAGGTGCTTGCGGGCGATGGTGTTGAAGCCCAGGCAAGGCGATGCTAGCTTCTCTACTGGATTCCAGAAAGCGACACTTGCTTTCCATGCCAGCCCATTTTGTTGCTCCCTGGGGCAATGAGTTTTACCACTGAGGGATATTTTTAAGCAACGGAAGAGGAGGAGATAACTTTCCTAGGTACACAGTATGGGAGGAGCTTCTTTGCCCTCTGAGCTATCCTTTGCTGACAACCTGTCCTTGACCCTGAGGGGCAAGTGAGGCTCTGTCTTCAGGTGGGCACTGATACCGAATTCGCTGAGGGCCTGCATCAACCAGGTGATGGCCCGAGCCTGCTTGTTCTCCCCTTGACCCGAATTACAAGAAGAGGAGTGTGGACAGGCACCAGGATTCATTGTGTTACTGACCATGCATTCATATAAGTGAGTGGTTTGGTGAGGAAATGGACAATGGGATGAGGCCACAATCCACTGCAGCTGGACTGACCACGTCACTGAGCATGCCATGCGGGCCTTCACATCTTTCCAGAAGAAGAGAGTGTAATTTCTGGAATGAGCTTCATACAGCTTTGGGTTTCCAGGAAAAATAAAATGAGAATCTGGAGTCTATTCATTCATTTCGGGGGATTAAGAACAGTTATTCATCCAGGGACCTGTGTTTCTCCTGAAGGACTTGGCTCTGCCTAGCTTTATTGTAGAAAGAAGTCAGCAGAGGGTGGAAGTTCTGTGCAGAGGCCGTCACTGGGCTGTATCCCTCGCTGTCCACTTTCCTAACCTCCCTGTGATAGTTTCAACAATTTAAGAATCAGCACAGCAGCATGCTGGGCGCTGTCCAAGGTTCTGGATCTGCACACTCTAGCTCTCTTACCAGCTAGTGAGTCCTGCCCTGTGCTGAGCTCAGCCTGGATGGGATTCTGGAAGCAGAGCAATGCTCCTGGTGAGGATGCCAACTAGAAGCATCTTTACAGGAAAGAAGAAAGCAGAGTCCTAAAAATCAAAAGTAGATACGACCTCCTTGCTCATGCACAAGGAAGGGAAAGTCATACGTCAGGATTGTCAGAGCACCATTCATGAGAGCCCAGATAATGAGTCTATTGATACAGGAGTGGGTAAGAAAGTGTAGGGTGGGCACATAAAGGGCGAAAGATGATAGCTGAGGATAGATTATAGATATATAGAAGAGAAATAGAATAAGGTAAATGACAGATGATCAGTAGATAATTTCTAGGTGGTAGACAGACAAGCTGAGGCTATATATATATGTGTGTGTGTGTGTAGATAGATGAATGACAGGTAAATATAGACGAATGTGTTACATTTCATATAATTAAACTACACTCAATGTTTTATTCTTTGACAGTATATAATATAATCAGACTTCTCTGTGTTGTGTGTATACATAGCCGTGGGTAGGCATAATGGGCTGTATGTATATATGTGTGTATATGTATGTATATATGTTATATGTGTGCACGAACACACACACATATAACTGAACTCTGGGCCTCTGAACCTTTAACCTCTGGGCCATCCTACCCCAGACCTCAGGAATAACTTCTCTTCTGTTTTGGAGAAGTCTGGGGACAAAAGAGGATTCTTAGGCCTAGCTCTGAATTGGGATCTATGTTGTGATGACTGTATGCTCTGGAGGCAGAGGCAAGCTTGCCCTGTGGGGAAGGCACCTTTTCATCTTTCCTGAGCTACTCCTCAAAGAGGAGCCCACATCCTTGCGTGATGGTGGCCCAGCCACGTGTGTCTCATAGACAGAGCCCAGCCCTTCAGACATGTCTGTTGAAGAAGCATGGAGGACACGGCATCCTGGGGATCTATTTTCACATCATTTAAAAACAGGCGCAGGCCCGATGCTCTGAAACAAAGCATGGAAAGTGTTTTGGACACACTTTAAATGAGATTATTATAGACTGAGAAACAGTTCCTGCTTTAATTAGAAAAAATCTTGGTGCTCATACTGGGAAGCTAATTGCACCACTAAAACACTGAATGGCTCCTAATTTTGCTACTTAGAGGTACACCTGGTGACGCCGCTCAGCAACACCCAGAGACTCATACGGTGGGAAGAATTGGCTCAGCTGTGGGGCTACAGAGGCCTTGGGAGTGCACGGCACTAAGATCTCACTCCAGAGCCTGCTCCGCCATGGCATCTGCGTCAGCCACTGCAGGCAGCACAAGAAAGCAGACAGCAGTAGGGCTGGCCACTGGGCCCAGGCTGGGTAGCTCCACCTCAGGTGTGTGAAGGCAGCTGTAGGTGACCTGGATGACCTTAGGGATCGTCCTATGAGGGTGACTGCAGGCATGGCAGACAGAGGCTCGTCTGCAGCCCTTGGAGAGCAGCAGGCGAGGTGCTCTGTGCACACTCACGCTTAGCAGCAGAGTGCAGACTGAGCTCATCGCACGTGCGGTGGTCTTGATTTCAGGAGTGTCTAGCTGGGGCCAGGACGGGCACTGGAGACTTGCACCATCCAGGGGTGCTGATGCTGCCACAGATGCCCATGCGTTCACCTGGTGACGCTCCGAGGTTTCGGGTCCAGACCAGGTTTAGCAGTGACGAGGCCTAGGAGTGTGACGTCACATGCCCTTCAAACACACTTCCAGCTTAGCAGGTATACTTTAGTCCCTTCTATCCAGCATGCCAGCAGGGTAGGTATAGCTTTATAACTGTGTGTGTGCCTGCATGTGTGCACACATGCATGTGTACGTGTGTCGTGAGTGACCAAAGCAAGGGCAGTGTCTTCCACTAGACTTTTATTTTTTGAGCAAAGTCTCTCACTATACCTGGGGCTCACTGATTGTGCTGGCGTGGCCAGCAAGCCCAGGCATCCTTCCCGCCTGTGCTTCCCCAGCGTGGGGACTGCACTTTCACCCCACAGCACTCTGCTTTTGCATTCTGAGGACTAGAATTGAGGCCTGGTGTTTGTGCAGCAAGCTTTTTGCCATCTGAGCCATCTCCCCCAGCCCCTCTGCTGCTATAATTTGAACATAAGCAGCCACCAGAGGCCCATTCGCTGAGTGTCCCCAGCATGGTGGGATTCAGAGAAAATGTGACCACCGAGAGGTGTGACCTTCCAGAAGACCCTGAACTCAGAATCCTGCATTGACGGCAATGGTGGGATTCCTTCTTCTGTGTCCTGCTTCCTGTCATGAGGTGGGCAGCTTTCCTCAGCTGGGCCTCCACGATGTGCAGCTCATCACATGCCCAAAAGACAGCCAACCAATCATGGTCTGAAGCCTTCAAAATTATAACCCCTTTCTGTTTATACTCAGAGGGCTCAGGTATTTGTTGTAGCCAAACGAAGCACACACAATCCTCACTCTGTCAGAACACAAGAGGCTGGAGATGAAGAAAGCTTCAGTCTAGGGCCTTCCGGGAACTTCACTCTGGAGTGTGCTGAGACAAACAGTAGCAGAACACGCACAGCTGCTCCTTGTCCAAGCCCCCACTGCTTTGCTACCTCATCTTAGAGTTCAGGGGTAAAATCCCCTGACACCCATCTCACCCCCTAAAGCTTTATAAATTCCCCTCTGAGGGTGGCTCCCCAAGTCTGGCCTCTGTCTCAAAACATGTCCACGGAGGGTCTTGCTCTTCTGAAAGACTCCTTCTAAATAATTGGCACATTATGGAAGCACACACCAGTCTGTCATGGATGAAGGATGTTCTAGAAGAAGTGGAAACTAATCCGCCGGGGAGATGCTTCTTTATTACTTTCCTCTCCTTGGGCTTCTGACATCATTTTGTAAAGGAAGTTTTGTTGTCATGGAGCTGAAGATTTCAAATGCATTTTGCCAAAGTAGGGCACAGGTGACTTAACCAGGTCACAGGGCTTTGGCAGCACCTCCTTAAGCAGTAGTCTTAGTTAACACCACTCCTCACTTCAAAAGGCGGAAAGGCTGCAGAAGGAAGTGAGGGGCTGCAATGAGCTGTGGAGATCATTCACCCTTCACCCAGACCACAGCGACCCAGATCAGCATTGGCACAGGGGAATCGCTGGTGATTTGGGTTAAAGAGGGTTTAAGAGACTTTTCCTTCCGAATCGAGTTTTCAAAAAAATGAGTCTTTCCTTTGAAGACTGAAAGAATGTCTTAGCCTAAGACCACAGCTTCAATGGGATCAAATCGTGGTTCCAGGGAGAGGGAGAGGGAGGAAGGGGCTGGAAAGAGAGAAGGGAAGTGGTGGGAGCAACACAAGGCTCCCCGCCCCCATGAGAAAATAGTTGTGAGATTAACAAAGAAATGCTTTAAGGCGTGCCCACCACTGTGACAGGGACTGTGGCAGGCAGAGCAGTAAGCATGGTCCTGGAGCAGTAGCTGAAAGCTTATATCTGATCCACAAGCAACACACACACACACACACACACACACTCAAGGGAGAGAACAGACAGACAGACCTCAAAGCCCACCCCCAGTGACACACTCCTCCAACAAAGCCGCACTTGCCAATCCTTCCCCCAAAGTTCTACCAAATGGGATCTAGAATTCAAATGAGGCTGGGGTGCATTCTCATGCAAACTACCACATAGGAAGACTCCATGATTAGTAAGCTGCAGTCTGAGGGGGTATACGTTGTGCGCAGTAGGTTGCAGTGGGGGTAGGAGGGCTCTGTGCTTAGTAGGTTGTTTACAGGCTTCCCAGCTACTTTTCTTGTCAATGTAACCAACTGATTGACAAGAAGCCTCTTGAGGGAGTTGTGGGGGTTTTTTCAGCCCAAGCTTCGGGGTCTGGCCCACTGTGCAGAGGAGGGTTTGCTGGCAGCTACAGCTCTCACATCAGATAGGAGCTGCCTGCTCCTATCTGAGTGGATCAGAAAGCAGAGACAGGACAGAACACAGGACCAGGCCATAAACTTAGAGCCCCAACCTCAAGGTTTCACTTTCTCCGGTGAAGGTCCACCTCCCAAAACTTCCACAGCCCCCAGGTTGGGAAAATGTATTCAGACTCGTGAGCCTTCAGGGAACAGTCCCCACTCACACCCAAACAATCGATCTGTTGAAGCCGTTTGCAGTTGAAGGTTGGCCTCTTGCTTCATCCCCTTGGTGAGTCACCTCACATCACACATGGTAACTGTAATGTAAAAAGGAAAACTAGGAAATGTTAGAAAGATCAGAAAGTATGAAAAAGAGCCCCTTGAATCGAAAGGTAACCAAAGAGACATAGCAAAAAAAGAAAAACATTGTCAAAAATGTTTATTCAGGAGATAGACAGACAAAGAAACCAGGCAGAGCAGAAGAGAGCATTAGCAAAGTAGAAAACCTAAAGGATGCAGAAGATGAAGAGCTGGAATAGAGGAGAGGATAAAGCCTGGAAAGCTGGAAGAAGCTGAGAGAGAGTGAAACCTTTGGACACAGTGGGCATAACCCCAAAACAAGCCCACATGTAGACAATACATAACAAAACTGAGTGAGGCCTAAGTGCTTATTTGGCTTACACTTCCAGGTCACAGTCCATCACAGGTTAGACACAGAGCAGGAACTTGATGCAGAACCTGTGGAAGAAAGCTGCTTGTGGAGTCACTCATTGGCCCACGCTCATTAACGTAACTCAGCCCAGGACCTGGGAATGCACCGACACAGCATGCTGGGCTTTCCCACATTAAGTTCCAATCCAGACAGCCGCCCACAGAACTGCTGCAGGCCAGTCCCATCTGGAAACTCCCTCAGTTGGGGCTCCTCTTCAGGCAGCTCCAGACTGTGTCACAGGATAGCTAAGGATGTGTGTCACCTGGGAAGTATGTAATGGATCCCTTGGAATTGGCTTCCAGGAGTATGATTTTCAACTACAGGAAAACTGAGCTCATTTAAGAATCAGCTTAAGAGTACAAAAGAGGGAGGAGGAGGAAGAAGTTAGATTTTACAAGCCATAACAGAATTACATGTACAAAAACATTGCATTCTGCAAACAAAAATTTACACTAAAAACGGTTTAAGATGAATATCACACGTGTGTGTGGAAGGCAAACAAGACCTTCAACAAGGAGAACAGGAGGACATATACAGAGGTCTTGATGGAGTTACTTCTGCCATTCTTTCCCTCTGGGGAGGAAGGTGGGGAATTGTACTAACTCATTGTTGTCACTCCCCAAACACGCAAGATGGATCACCCACAAGCAGAACAATGATAACGTAGAGTTTCGGAGGCTCCAGTGCCTTGCACTGTTACTGAGCCCTCTACTAAGAGCCGCCCGGGCTACATCCCCCCTCCACATACCTCAGATCTCACCATGGCAGTACCACACTGGAAGCCAGAGAGAAGCCATACCCCACAGGCCTTTTTGCCCGCATCCTCATTGTTGACTTCCTGAGGGGCTCTTGCTCCCGACACCATCTCCACCATGAGCCTCTTCAGGTGTCCCAGCCGATTGTCCAACAAAGGTTTAAGGAAGGGAAGGCTCATGGTCTGGTGGAACAGTCCACCAGGATGACAAAGGCATCATGAGCATGGCGGCTGCTCACAGGACAGCAGGAGCAGTGAGGAAGCAGAGAGACGGCTCAGGCTCAGCTCATGTCCCTGCTCTGTTCAGTACAGGGCCTCTGCCTGTGGCACACACTGCTCACACTCAATGAGGCTCTTCCCATATCAATCCAACCTAGGTGTTCCAGGCAGATAAGCCCAGGGATTTGCTTCCGTGATGACTTTAATCCCAACATGTTGACAATGACCATTAGCCGTCACGGGACAAAGCACATCAAAGCTGTGGAAGAAAGTAACAGCAGAAGACTCTGAGGGGATTTTATAACAGGTGCGTCATTTCATATTTAAAGCCATCTGAATAGAAGAGGCGTGTCATTTAGAAGCGGGCTGTATCTCAGTGCTTTTGTACCAAGGCAGGAGTGCAGCGGGTCCACGGAATGAGTCAGATGAAGCAACTGGAACTGGAGAGAAGGTTTGGACCAGATGGAAGCATGGGCACCTGAGAGGAGCCAAGACCAGTGTCTGGCAATCTGCTGTGGCATCACCGAGCACCTCAAAACAATAGCAGCTAGTTGGCCTGGTGGCCCTGAAAGGCTGGCCTGAACTTGCCAACACCCTCGAAGCTTTTGTGGATGGATACAGCCATTCCAGCTTTGATAGCTCAATCCTTCTCTTCGGGACGTTATCTTTCCAGCCAGATTTCTTCGTCCATGGCAGACCCCAGGCAGCACTCAAGAAGACAAGTCCCCCGTGCTGAGGTTCTCATCTGGATCCTACCTGCTCGTGTGACAGTGCAAACAGAGCGAACACATAGGACTGGCCGTGTAATCCGTGGTCCAGTACTCCATCACCTTCCCCAGTGAGGACGATGTCAACCACACAGGTTTGAGAGGTCCTAGAGATGGAGAAAAAGCAGCCAACAAACAGCCTCAGGGCATAAAATGATACAGCTACCATGAAAGGAACTTGGATGGTATATCCTACTATAAGTCAAGGATTATTATAGAGAGGAGAAAGGTTTCGTTTTTAACAAGGTGCCAAAAACACTAACCATAAAACAAAGGATCAATAAACTCGATTACATTAAAATGATGAGAGTTTAACCAAAAGATACCATAGGAAGACAGGCTGCAGAGTAAATAAGATATCGCCATGGCAAGACAAGGATCAACAGAGGCTCAGTGCCCAGATGATGGAGACTGCCTATGTCATCTTCGTGGGGAGACACACAGCCCATCTGAATCTACCAATGAATGGCCTCAAAATGTAAGATAGACAATGTCTTTCCGTGATAAGAACAATGAAGTCAAGGCTGGGGCTAGAGAGCAATGGACAACACTTGCCCAGCATAACCTAGAGCCTGTGTTCCACCCTGATGCTATACAAGAGAAGAAATTGACCAAGAAACACATATAAAGACATCCACTCTTGTTACTAATTAGAGAAATGCAAATTAGCCCCACAGTGAGATGCCAAACACAGTGGTTTTCTGGTAAGGATGTGTGTTTGATGCAGAGAAATCTGGACAGACAATTTTTCCAGCAGCAGACTACACATACCTTAGTGCCTACCAGCCATGGCATCAAGGAAATAGGTATGCCATAGAGATAGACACCAGCAAGGTGCATTTAGCAGGTAAATGGCTGGCTAAGAAAGCAAGCCACAGGAACACATCAGCCAGCCCCCTTCTCTGGAGAGGTCAATAACAGGTGGAGTCTAAACTCCCCTGCTGGGACGTACGGAGAGTGTAAAATTAATGATTACAAGCCAAGATAATTGTTATCAGAAGTCCGGGCAGCGCTGACCTCAAAGGAGGCGGGTCCTGCTGCTGGAGTGGTGATGAGAGATGGCTCTGAGATCTGGACCAAGTATATTTCTCCTGTATGATATTATCCTGTGTGATAATTCAGGGAAACAGGGACTGATTCAGTCATGATCTTGATGGCTGACTCTTTGACCCTCCCCCATACAAGCCAGGGAGTGACAGACTGGCTAGATCCCAGGGGAGGACATTACAGCCAGCCCTGAGGAGACAGGATAAGCTGGGGTTGGATGGAAGGGAAGGAGGTCCTCCCCTGTTGGTGGACTTGGAGGGGGCAGGGAAGAGGGAGATGAGGGAGGGAGTGGGAGGGTAGGAGGGAATGGGGGAGGAGGCTATGCCTGGGATTCAAAGTACCTAACCTGTGATTGAGATAAAAATAAATAAATTAAAAAAAAAGAAGACAAAAAATAATGCAGTTGTATACTCTATAACTATTCCTAAAAAGCAAAGAGTAGAACCAGGGAGATGGGTCAGAGCATAAAAGCTCCTGTTGAGCAACGTTCGGAGCCTTAGCACGGGGGCCCAAGGAGGTCCTGGAGTGTTACGGAGGCTCGGAGTAGAACCAAAGACGTCATGCATCAGCTGTAAGAGGTGACAGGGACAGAGAGGGTGGATGACCTTCAGACTTCCAGTTCTGGCTACAGTGTTTGTGGTACCACTCACCCAGATGGTGTTGCTGAGGGAGGTTGGTCATCTTCAGCTTCCTAACTTCATGTCTATGCATTTGTGACATACAGATGATCCAGTGAGCACCAGGCCAGAAAAATCTTTTGAGCTGGAGATGGGGAATGCACGGGATCTCTGTGTACCACTTCCAGCAGAACGGCGGGTCTCATCAAGGCTGAGAGAAGTGGTTTGGGATTAAAACACCCAAATCTTGTGTAGCCCTGCTGGGAACTGGCAGAATGGGAGTGGAGGGATGCTGGCTGAGTGAGATGGAGGTGATACTTGGTAGCGTACAGGAGGAGGAAATCTCCTCTTTACCCACCCTGAGGCTCATAGACAAGACCGTGTTCAAGGGAAAGCCACAGGCTTGGTTTTAAAATGTAGGTTATATGACATGGGAGATTTCATAAGGGAAGGAAGACTTGTGCCACCGGGGGATCTCCAGAATTCATGTGGATGGGAAGAGAGAGAGGGGGAGAAGTAGAGGGAGGGAAGAAAGAGAGGGTGGGAGAAGAACAGAGGGGAGAATGGTGAGAGGAAGAAAATATGGAAAAAGGAGGAGAAAGAAGAGGGTGGAGGTGAGGCAGGAGAAAGAGCAGTACAGGAAAGAGAGGGGATAGGAGGCGGGGAAGGAGCGACAGATAGGAAAAGAAAGGGAGGGAGAAGGGCCAGGAGAGAGAATGGGTTGTAGAGAGAAAGAGTGGGAGGAGTGCAGTGGACAGCGAGGGGAAAGCTAGTCAGTTGGGGTCTCTGTCTCTGGAGGTGAGGTGTTCCTGCCCTCTGACTGAGGGGGAGCCTCCACTGTGAGGAGCTCACACTCCTCGTCAGGGGAAGGTGAGGAAACTCTTCCCACGTGCTGTGACCTCTTCATGACTATTCTGCTCCTGCCGTTTTCCTGGATTTCAGAGCGTCGTGTCTGGGGGAACCAAATCCTGAAGCCCACCCACATGAAAGCCTTCGGTTAGTTCAGGAGCCTGGATCCCTCCATAACGTTACCTGGACAGTGTTGGCAAGGCCCCAGCCTTCACCCAAGCAGGAGAACTCGGAGAAGTCTGTGGAATGATACCCTGTGCACCATCCCAGAGTCCTCAGCACCCAGCTAATCCGCTGATGTCATTAGATTCAAGTTCCCGCAGCTGTCTCTGAAGCACTCACACGGAAGCTGAGACACGGGCAGCTCATTCATTATGTGCACATTGTTTTCCTCAACCCCGTAATCACCAGAAGAGACAGATTCACAGCATGCTGGAAACCAATTGCATTAGATCACATAGGAGACAGAGAGATGCATGAAGGGTCTCTTCCCTGTGAGGGCTGGACACCTGTGAGGAGCCCCTAACAAGCATTATTGAAGGAGGAAGGTGGCAGTCACTGGGGCCCGGCCTTCACCACTGGGTTCTCAGGCAGCACCCACAGCTGGGCAGGTGGATCCCAGGAGAGAGGGCACCTCATGCCCTGTAGCCCACAGCTGGGTGGGGCAAGAGCAGGTTATACCCCAGAATTACTTTTGATCAAATTCTTTCCTTCAGTGTCTGCTCCCTTCTAGAATGATCCACGCTCTTGTCATATGTGTTACTGATGTGCAATGATTATGGGCAACTTCGTGGAGGTGGCTGCAGGCTGAGAATTTCCCAAAGGCATGGCGACCTTTCACACATTTGAGACTCCTCTCTGATGTTTTAATTTTATTTATTTAGCCCCCCCCGACCCCCTTAATATGTACCCAGGCATGCCACTGTGAACATTTGAAGGTCAGAGGATCTGATTCTCTTCTACCATGTGGGTGCTGGGGATTGAACTCAGCTTCTCATGTTTGCACAGCCAACATTCTTCCCCAGTTCTGGCTTCTGGTGTGTTTAAAGCAATAAAAACACAGTTCCCACTTTACTGAAGCAAGATATTCTTCTTAACATTCAGTCTGATGTCATGACCAGTTGTCAGAAACTAAGACTCAGGCCCACAAAGCTCCAGGAACTGTCCCCAGACACCTCCACACCTCTGAACTGTGTGCACCCTTCCCTGCAGAGGGAGATCTGTGTGATGTGTACCTGCCACCCAAGCGTGAAATGCAGGTGCAGCTTGAAGGAAGAGGGAAATGAAATGGGTCAAATGTCCTTCAAGTTCAGTGTCAAGTGGTCATCTCAGGATTTCTCTGAACAGAAAGTTTTCCTGGGCTGTGTACCTCAGCAGGAACTCTTCATCTGAAGCGGATGTGGAGGAAGGCGCCCTCCAAGGGAAGCAGGGCTTCAGCCCTCTGCTTGATGCTGCGGAGGAGGAGGCTGGAAGATGTAAATTGGCGAGCACTGGGGTGCACAGGCAAGGCAGCAAACACAAGAGCAATTTGGGCACAGATTAGCCGGCAGGCCGTTGTAGTTTCTCATCCAAGGCTTGCACAGAGAGCTTTATGTGTTGGTGTCCCCGAGTTTTTATGTCATATCCATTTGTCACCAGTTACAGCGGCCTGACTGCAGGGTACACCAGAGAGAGGAGACTGCGCTGGGAATGCTTTCACAGGCAGAGTATGAGGCTTAGGAATGGAAGTGACAGCTATCGCTAGGACTGTGTGCCTCTCTGGAATCCCACAGGGAACATTTGTTCTTGGGTGTCTAGACCCAGAAAAAAAATGAGACGACATAGACTGAGCAACAGAGGATATAGCTTATTTTATTCGTACGGTTTCAACTGTAATGCCTGCAGACTAGAACACAGACTAAGCTCAGAATTAGAGCCTGGAAGGTCTGTGCAGGCTTTGGGTGCTCACACCCACTCAGAAGCATGGAGAAGGCCTTGCAGCCAGCGGCAGAGGGAAGAAATGCCTGTGATGTTCTGAGCTTTGATTTATTGCCATATTCAGGAATTAATTACAGCCTGAGGTCTCTAAAATGAAGGAGGGGAGAAAAACATGAACAGTATGGGAACCAAGGCAACTGTGTCCACCCGGGGAACTCGCTACTCCTGGCTCTCAGAAGTAAAGCCACGATCCTCCACTGCAGGCGTCTCCTGGGCCACACAGCCCACCCACCCAGACCACCACCAACACATTTTTTCCTCCTGGTGTGCCCTGAGAGGAAATCACATTCTTTGAAGAGCTGGCATATGGCTAGAGCTTTGAAATAAAGGTTTTTGGTCTTTCCCCTGACCTCTGCTCAGGGGAATTACAGCATGGCAGGATGGCAGGAAGGCTGGACCACAGCTAACAGTCCTGGCCCTGTTTGGGATAGAGGCTATGTTCAGCTCCGCTTGTCCTGGGGTCAAAGTCTTAAAGGGTGCTGTTCATGGGCTTCTCTTGTTAATAAACTCTCTAGGGTAGTGATGGCCTTAAAGATGGCCTCCTGCAGAGATGCCCACAGGGCAAGGCATGAGAGGGGAGTCGGAGATGCTGTAGAAAGGGGAGGGTGAATGGGTTTTATTCTCTTGGAACCTGTAACTCATGGCATCCAGCAGCCCTCGGTGCTTCTGTCTCTCCAGCTGGCCAACGTTTGGGGCAGGAAACACAGGCAGGCTTGCTGATAAATCACCTCCCCAGCGCTCATGGAAACTACAGATGGAGCCTCATCCAGGTCTAGGGCCAAGTCTATAAAGTCTGCTGTCCTGAAATGGCTGTATCAAATATGGGTTTACCCTTTGCTCTGACATAGCTTCTCATGAAGCGTTCAGTCCTCAATCAGATTGCTGGAGACTGGTGTTCCGTTCTTCAGAATGTGAGGCAGGTCCTAGTGGATGTATTAATTTGTGACTTGTTTATTTAATATTATGTGTATGAGTTTTTTGCCAGCATGCATGTATGTACGCCATGTGCATGCCTGACATACTTGGGGATCAGAAGATGCCATCAGGTGACTTGGAATTGGAGTTGCAGTGGCTATGAACCATCATATGGGAACCAAACACGGGTCTTCTCAAAGAGCAACAGTGCTCTTAGCAGCTGAGCCATCTGTCTCTCTAGGCCACAGGAGTTTAAATGGATGAACTGAGGTGATGGCTGGGGGGTGACTTAGGGCTGGGGCACCAAGGAGCCTCCATACGACACCAGGAAAGAGGCTGAAGACACAGACAGGATGAAGTTGTCGGTCAGGTCTTAGCTGGGACCAGGATGTAGTGAAACACTTGAGTGTGCAGGAGTTGGGGACTGGGTGCTTAGACTGCAGTGTGTGTAATATGTAGTGTGTGAACTTGTTGACGCCTGAGCAAGTTCCCTAGGGCTTGAGCCCTTTGCGGGGAGTGCCAGGAAGTGGGGGCAGTGGAGGCAGTGGGGCTGGAGGTAACCAGCCCGGCCCACAGCTGGGAGGAGAGCCTGCGTTCAATCCCCTTGTGCCAGGGCCAAAGCTTAAAGGCAAGTTGTAGCTTTGTAACCCTTGGCTCCTCTGGAGTCCTAAAAACAGACCATGAACAACACACAGCTGTGTCTCATGGATGTTCTCATGACCACCAGAAAGGGCAGGGTGGGTGACAGAGGGAGGGTCCTGCTCTGATCGGCCGCCCTGTCTTCACCCTAAGAATAAAGAGCCCTCATAGTGAACATCTCCCTTCACTCCTTCCTCACTTCCTGCCAATGCTTCCCTCCGTGCCCTGGGGACACTGCTGCCCAGCTGGTCTTGGAAGGAGACAATTCAGACCCTGCTGGGGACAAAGGCATCCTGGGTCCCAGCTGTGTGGAATGTTCCCTGACCGCTGGGAAGAGGAGAGACAAACAGAAGCCAGAAAGACTGAGGCCTCACAGTCCACTTCCAAAGGTCACTTAAAAATGTCCATAATTATAACACACACATACACACACACACAGACACACACATTCACAGACATACACACATACATATATATCACACACACACATACCACTTATGCACACATACACATACATACCACAGACAGACATACACATGCACACATACATATATGTGCACACATATACACAAACATACATACACAGAGACACACACACATATATATACCACACACACACATACACGTACACACACATGCATGCCACAAACACATCTACACCTACACCACATACACACAGACACATACACACACATACATGCCACACACACACAGACAGACACACATGCATACACACACACACATCTAGGAGAGGAGGGACTGTGAGAGAAAGGAGTTTGGTCCAAGACAGTGGAGAGCACCATCCACCAGACAGTGGAAGCTGGCCCACACGTGCCATGGAACTGGCTTGCTGCAGGAGACAGGCTCTATCTGTTTCTGGAGATGCAAGGAACTGGCCTAGGGTTGCTGTCCAGACTCTCTGGCTCGTTGGTCAGGTTCTAATTAGAACCAGGAACCTCATGCAGAGATGGCTGCCACTCAGATTTGAGTTTCTCTAGGCAATTTCCATCCGGTGAGCAGCGCCCTGCTTGCATGGGATGTGAGATCCCAGAAGCCTTAATGAATACAGCTCCCGCCCCCCACCCCAATAGAACTATGGCAGGGGTCATGCCTGCTGCCTGGAGAAGTCTGCACTGTTCCCAGTACCAACACCCAATCTGTGATAGGCGGCAAGGGGACCAAGAGCCTGCAGATGGTTTCGAGTTCCTAGGCCACTGCAGATGGGCAGAAGAAATACTCTAAACTGGACCATCGGCAACACAGAATAGAAGTGAGCTGTTGTTCCCATGGGCCTCTGTTGTCACCTGCCAGTGCAGGGTGACAGGTGAGCCCCCAGGAGCACCAGAGGTGATGGAGGGCTTCTCTTGTCTTGCTTGTCTGCCATGGCTGTCCTTTGCCCATTCTCATGCAAGAGCAAGCAGGTGCCCTCTGTCTGCCTCCAGACAATGTGAACTTGTCCATTGGTGGTAAAATACTGTCCTGATTTGCCTTCTATCGCTGTGATGATCACCACAGCCAAATGCAACTAGGGGCTTACATTTCCCATCATAGTCCATCACTGAGGGAAGTCAGGGCAGGAACTCCAGACAAGGACCTAGGGGTAGACACTGAAGCAGAGGCTGTGGAGGAATGCTGCTCACTGGTTTGTTCCTTAGCTTGACCTTCAGCCACTGTTCTTACACCTCTCAGGACCACCTGCCCAGGTTGGTCCCACCCACAACGCACTGGGTCCTCCCACCTCAACCAACCACCAAGAAAACGTCCTGACCCAAAACCGTCTTGAGGAACAAGCATCTATTTGGGCTTACGGTTCCAGAGGGATAAGAGTCCATGAAGGCAAGGAAGGATGACACAGGAGTGGGAGGAGGAAGCTGAGAGGTCACATCCCAACTGTGCACAGGAATTAGAGAGTGTGAACAGAAAACAGAGCGAAGCCGGCGCCCAGCAATGTGCTTCCCCATCAAGGCTGCACATGCCCAAACAGCACCCCCAGCTGGGGAGCCAGCGTCCACACACAGGAGCCTGTGGGCACATTCCTCACCACCACAGCCTACAGTCAGCTGCCGGGAGTGAACGAGAAACCCTGCAGTAGTTACTTTTCTGTGACTAGGATAAAATACCACAAGCAAGGCAACTTATACGAGGTAGATATTACTTGGGCCTATGGTTCCAGGGGGAACCTTAAGGTGGGGGGGCATGGCAGCAGGCGGGAACCTGAGGTCACACCCTGACCATACAGCATGGAGCAGAGAGCAAACCAGAAGTGGTCCCAGGCTCCCCCAGGGATACGCTTCCTCCCATGAGACAGCTAACCCTACCCAAACAGCACCCCCTGCTGGGGAGTAAGTGCTCAAACACTTGAGCCTGTGGGGGTCATTTTTCATTCAGAAGCCCCCAGCTGGAAACACGGATGCCAGAGCCCAGCGACACACTAATGTGCGAACCACATGTTTGACTTCAACTGCTAAACAGAAGCATTATCCAACAATTATCTCCTAACGATACGCCCTTACACCTGTCACCCCACTCAGCATTTAACCATGGTGTGTATGAAACCCTGAGAGTGTGTTTGAGACTCGAAGGAGCAGGAAGCAAATCAACAAGGATAAATCTGTAGGCGGATCAGGAGCATCAGCCAAAGGCCTTGCACCGGCCCCAGGTAAAACATGATTTGTGCATCTTTGGGGTCAGAGGTGCAGGCCCAGAGCCGTGGATTGAAGCTACTATTAAATCTAAGCTGTGTGTGCTCACTGGTTGCAGCAGAATCTTAAAAACCGCTGTAAGGCGATGTGAACTATTCAGACTTCTTTTGTGTTCGCTTCTCTTTCAGAGTCCCTCCGAGCTCGTGTTTCTTGCCAAGTGTGCAGCCCAGCCTGTGCCTGCAAATCAGCAGTCAGGAAGGAGAGCCAGCATAGGCATTAGGTATTTGTTTAGGAAACCATGGGTTCAATTTAGCCCATTGCCCAGAAAAAAGAAATTTTTCCAGGCCCTTAGTTTTTATATGTCATTTCCCTTTACAAATACAGGCTTGTATAGGAGGCAATTAAAACCCTTTCTAAGTTGTTTGTGCAAGAAAATGAATTGGTGCCTTTTTATTTCAATGTAAATAAAATGAGCTGTAATAACCCCCAATTAGCACATTAAAATAAGTCGAAGATTTGTTTTATCATTTCATTGCAGAGGGAAAAAAAGAGGCAGCAATGGGAACCTTATATTAGTGACAAAACAGAACCAGTTGTTTGCCTTGAAGAGCAGAGGGAATCTAATTTAAAACTCTCTGCGAATCTTTGATAATTAATTTCACACCAAACATGCCATTAGAAGGGTTATAAAACATCTGATAGTTTACAAAAAAGCCAAACCAATGATTTTCCCCCAAACAAGAATGTCGACAATAAGAATTTAATAAGCATAATGAGACAGAACAACACCAAGGCAAAAGTTTTGTTCTGGCTTCTTTTTTTTCTTTCAAAGTTGGTGGCTGCTGCGGGGGTGGATTTGAACCTTATCAAGGATGGAATAATTAAGACCTTTCTGATGATAAATATGAGACAAGACTGTAGGATGATCAGAAAAGTCTAACGAGTGTGCCGTAGTTTACATTCAGGTGTGTGTGTGTATGTGTGTGTGTGTGTGTGTGTGTGCTTGTGCATGCTGGTTTGGGGGTGGTTTGTAGATGTGTACATGTACCAGCTTGTGCAGTGTTGGGGTGTGTGTGTGTGTGTGTGTGTGTGTGTGACTTCTGTGTGTATGTGGTCAAGTGTGACATATGTGAGCAAAGACAAGGCTCTGGCATGAAGCTGAGGGACAGGAGAAGGTGTGGGTCCTGGGAGATGACATGCCGATTGCAGCATTTTCTCCGCAGGTGTGATGGCGTGTCTTGCTTTGCTTTCTGTAGCTTCGATAAGGCGCAGGGGAAGAAAGCGCCTCTTGGGCCCTAGTCACTGAGGGAGTCAGGGCCAAAACCTGGCAGGAGCTAAATGGAGGCCGCAGAGGAGTGGTTGCTCCCCAGCTTGCACAACCCGCTTTCTTACACAACCCAGGCTAACCTGCCCAGGGCCGGCACCACCCGGAGGGATCTTGGCCCCTCACACCATTCCGCAAGGAAATAATAGTTAGCACAGGATTGCCCACTGGCCAACCTGATGAAACATTCTCTCAGTCATGTCCCAGGAAGAAATAAAAAAAAAAAAAAAAAAAAAAAAAACCTAACCAGGACAAAGAGAAGCTCAGAGTCCCAGAACTTGTTTTTTAAAAAGCCACGCAGGGCAACACACATCTGCAGTCCCAGCCCTCTGACAGAATTATGGGAAGTGGGGACAAGGCACCCCCGGAAGCTTGCTGACCAGCCAGCTTGGTGTGTGCGGTGGCAAGGAGAATATGGCCAAAAAAGGTGGGAGGTAAGGACTGGCACCTGAGGTTGACCTTTGACCTCCCACACTCACTGTGGAACGTTCAGGCCTTCACTTACACTTAAGACCACACCCACACATGCACATGCATGCATGCTAAGCTTTTTTTTTTTTCCTAATGAAGCAAGGCGTGAGTGAGCCAGAGCCAAGGTGAACAGGCTGATAAACGCTGTAGACTCCTGTCCACCAGAGCGCAGGCTCCATTTACGCTGCCTCTGGGTCAGTTCACCCGCAGCACACGGATGCTGCCCTAAAATATGGGTAAGGTGAGGCAGTCACCCCAGTAAGCACACCTGTGTTCCATGCTAAACACTGTGTTTCTCAGCAAAACAGAGAAAAGTGAAATGACCAGAATAGAAATGATGGCATGAAAATCCAGTGACATCGTTCTGTCCACCTCTGGCTGTCGTGCAGTTCCTGGTCTCTGGGTCTCTCTCTGTCTCTGTGTGTGTGTGTCTCTCTCTCTCTCTGTCTCTCTCTCCCTCTCTCTGCTGCATTCATGTCTACCCTAGTGAGCAGCAGGCGCGGAGCTCCTCAGAGATGCCTCCTCATCTACCCAAGTCCAGGACAATATCCAGCCTGATGGCCTGTCCCTGTGCCAGGTCTCACAAAGATCTTTTTCTACCCTAGCATAGCTTCTACCACAAGTCGCAGGGGAATGGAGGGATGAAAGCAGAGTGTGAAACGGGCAGACAGGAGTGCAACGCTGCTCTTCAGGGGCAAAGCTGGCTGTTTCGTGGGCACCTGGCTGGAGTAGATGCCAGCCTCAGCCTGCGGAGAAGCCACTGGAGCTACAGGTTCTGCAGAATCAAGGTGAAAGCCTGCCAGTGGGCATATCCTGAGCCATGAAGCCAGCACACTTCCTGAGAGGCTGAACTATAGCTGTTTCCTGCTGCCATGGAGTCCGTTTGTCCCCTGATGGTCACAGGTGAGGGTCCCCAGGGCACAGAGTGGTAGGCTGAAGTGGGGCCGTGGCAGTAGAATTGTACTGCACGGGACACCGCCCTGTGGCCACGCTTAGACATCCAGCCCCGGAAGAAGGCCTATCACCAAAGTCTTTAGTTCAATCTTGTCTGCTTCTGCGGCACTGAGGCCTTGGGCTGAGAAGCATTGGTGCAGTAGGTTGCTGTGTGCTCCAGCAGGCTGTCCTGCACAAGATCTGCAGAAGATCCAGCCTGCAGCAGGGCTGGGAGGAGACCCCGGGAGGAGCTCTGTGCAGCTGCCAGCTGCCGGGGAGGACAGGCGCAGGAGTGTCACACACCCCACAGATCTACACCACAGGAACAGTGACAGCCAGACTCAGGGTTATCAATAACAATGACAGAGGGCAGGAAGTTCGGGCAGTGTGGCGGGCAGCAATGGAGAGGCTGCGGGTATGATCAAGATGCTTTGTGCCGGGTACAAAATTTTCCATGATAAAAATATCCAAAAGAAGAACTTGGCGGAGACCACACCACACAGCTGCACCACCCACACCTCCAGGCTGAGGTCTCCCTGGTCCTGTCCTGGTCATTTCTGACCACTCTTCTACCTCTCCAGCCCAGGAAGTGACCTTGGGGCATCTGATGGTCTAAGCACCCTGAGAACAGAAAAAGACCAGCGCAGACCAGTCTTTGTGGCCGGAGGAGCCGCACCCAGAGCTATGGCACACTGCAGTCTCTGTCTGGAGGCTGCTACATGCAGGCCTCGGTGGGGAACCCGGAAGTGAGCTCACCTCTCACTGGCCTGGCTGACCTAGAAGCTGCCCCAGCTCAGCATCTGCTCCGGGGAGTGGGGGTTGGGGTGGAGGGGAGGCCGTCACTGAAGGCCATTTTATTTTAGGACTGGAAAGGATATAGACACTGCCAAGTTCACGACCTCGTTTAGAATCAGGGCATTGACGATCCAGCAAGAGCCTTAGAGATCTCTCCAAATGAACACAGTGACTCACCCAACTAGGGTTTGGTGTCCGCCATGTGACCCCGGAGGCGGTGGTTACTTCCTGCCCTTCCTGCCTCCTGCTTGCTGATGGCCTGCTTTGTTCCCTGGTGCAGGAAAGGGCTTCACGGCATGAAGCTGCAACGATGCACAGAGCTTGTGCGTTGTCAGCCTCCGGGCCCTCCCCAGGGCTCTTGCCGGCCTCCTGGGTGTTTCAGTCCTTAAGCAGAGCAAGGGCTGGGGTGAACTCACTCCTGCTGGGGACTCTCTATAGGAAACAAAACATCCCGAGCCCAGAGCAGCAGGAGCCACGTTAACCTCAGCACTGGACGGTTCTCCAGAGGTTAGGAGCAACGTGAGGCATGTATATTCCAGAAGGGGACCTATTAGACTGCCCTAAACAATGCAGGTTCAGAAGCCCAGCAGTGACCATCTGCTTAGTTCACAAAGCTGGTACCTCCGTGGAAAATGAGGAAAATGAGGAAAGCTGAGGGGATTCCTGGAGAGTCACCAATAGCCGAGTTCAGGTCAGGAGGGTGACAAGTCTGGCTTCAGTGGAGGCTGGCGTGGTGAACTCTGGACACAGGGACGCTCGGCTTTTCCTTCAGCCCTCTTCACATCCAGGCCTCCCTCCGGAGGATATTGTCTGTTTTCCTCGTGAATCTTCCCACCTCAGTTAGTCCTCTCTGGAAACATCTTCACAGACATGGGCAGAGGTGCATCCCTTAGTGATTCCAAACCCCATTAAGCTGACCATCAGGGCTGCCCATCACGTCTGGAAGGCCTCAAAATACCCCCATCTCCAGCTCTGGAGAAAAGCAGCCTCAGAACTGTGGGGAGCCTCAACATTTGGGGGAGTAAGACTGCCCATCCCTGGTGAGCCCCTACATGTTCACGAGACCTTGGTGCCAGAACAGTTTCCATCCTCTAAAACCCCTTGGTCTGACTCCTGGCCAGTTCCATGTCAAGCCAGCACAAGCTAGAACCATCTGAGGGGATGGAACCTCAATTTAAAAAATGCTTCTGTAAGATCAGGCTACAGCAAGCTTGTAGACCATTTTCTTAACTAGTGATTGATGTGCCCAGCTCACTGTGGGTGGTACCATGCCAGGCTGGTGGTCTTGGGTTCTATAAAAAAGCAGGCTGAGCAAGGCAGTAAGGAGCGTTTCTCTGTGCCCCTCTATATCAGCTCCTGCCTTCAGGTTCCAGGCCTGCATGAGTTCATGTTCTGACTTTCTTCAGTGACAAATAGTGGAAGTGTGAGCCAAATGAATCCTTTCCTTACCAAGTTGCTTTTGGTCGTGGAGTTTCATCACAGCAAGAGAAACCTATAAGTAACTTTTATTCTTGTTCATTTATTGATTCAGAGGGTTACTGCTTCCTTCTGCTAATCTAGTCTAGTCCTGGAAGCTTCTAGCCTCCTCCGTACCATCTAACCTAGGCCTAGAATGTTTTCAGCCTCTGAGTCTCACTGATGAATAAGCTCACCCTTTCTTGTTCTTTCTGAGCTCTGGGTTGGCAGGTTCAACTCAGCTCTTCTGGCTCAAGCTGACTTATTCCATCTGGCTTCTCTCTCAGCCCCTGCTTGGCTTCAAACTAATTCCAGCAATCAGCCATAATCTCCTGCTTTCTCTCATTCTCTTGCTCATTTTGTCTTCACTTGAGTTATCTCTCTATCACCATCCCAGTGAAAACTGCTTCCTCTCTCTCTGCATTGCCCATCAAGTAGCTTCCCTTTCCTCTCTTTCTTCTTGTAAGAGTTGGGCATATCTTTCTTAGATTCATCACATTTTCTGCCACTCAATTAGGCATTACTTTCAAACATGGGTTCTTCCTGCTACAAACTAACTCTACCTTCATTGTTTGGGATTAAAGGTATGTACCACCACGCCTGGACCTAAGCTTTTCTTTACCTGAAGCTTGCTCTATAACAGGCTGGCCTTGAACTCAGATCTGCTTGTCTTTTGGATGAAAGGCATGTCTGTATTCCAGCCAGATCACACAGGCCTAAAAGATCTTTGGATGTGATCTTTTGCTAGAACAGCCATGTTCTGAGTTAAAATTCCTCTACAGAAAGCCTGTTAGACAGATGAATGTTCTTGTTCTGGGGTCCTGTGGGGGCCACCATGTACTGGGGAATGCAGAAGAGAGGTGCCTTCCACTCCTCAAAAGGATGTGCGTGGAGCATGAGCATTAGGGGATTAGCTAGACATGGGAGAGAAGGCGCTTCAGAAGGCAGGTGCAACAGCTGAGGGTGGGAAGATTGTGGGTGAGCTTCCTGTGGCCTCTGCAATGAACTACCACCACTCTGGTGTGGTGCTTTCTCTCATCATCTCCTGAGGCCAGAGTCTAAACCTGAACCTCCCAGGCCCCCTCCAAGGCTCAGGAGAAGAGTCAACATCCAGCTTTCTGCAGCCATGGGTGGCACTGGCCTTTGTTCAGCCATGGCTGTATCACCACCCTGTGATCTCTTTCTGCCCCCGCCGTCTCCCTCTGCACCTTGTATGAAGACACAGGCAACGGCAGAATATCTGAGAGGGCTCATCCACAAACATTTTCCTCCCAAGTCAGCTTGTAGTTTCTGGAATTGGGGTCTAGTCCTGGATACATTATTTAGCCCAGGCCAAAAAGTGTAGGTGGGCCAGGGCTACAGGAACTGGGTGGAACTGGCTCAGGGCACATTCAACCCAGGGGTGCAAGGAGACTGTGAGTGGGCAGATTCCAGGACCTTTACAGAGCAGCCACATTGATCCTGCCATGAGCACACCTGTCCTTGTAGGTGACACAGAGCAAACACCTGCTGGCCCTGCCTCTAGGTTGTTGTCACACAAGTCTAAGGTCAGGAAAAGATTTATGTCTCCAATAGCCCCTTCCTTCAGCCAATTCACTGTGCAGTCAGGGTGGCTCTGGGGTCGGACAGAGCCAGCAGGAGCAGGTCTGTAAGCCTGCTATGCTCTAAGGACAAAACCTCTGAAGTCAGAGCAGCCACATTTGTTGATCTCACCACCTAGTCTCTGAGATCCTTCTTTTTCTGCTTGTCCCCTTTGGGGCCTGGTCAGCTGCAGGCTTGAACCCAAGCAGAATTGTTGGACATTTGCAAACGTTGATAGAATGGACTGGGCTTACCGAAAGTACTCCTTGAGCACAGGGTCATCAGTGCTTCATGGTGGCTGGGAGCCAAGTTCCCCACATCTGCTCACCATGTCCCAAACCCATGCAACTATCTTTTCTTGCCATCTACCAAGATGTTATAGACTGGGCTGAGGAGATAGTTCAGTTAGTGGCTACCTGGCATACGGGAATCCCTGGGTTGATCTCCAGCACCCCATAAACTGAGCTTGGTGGTTCATGCCTCGAAAGCAGTATCAGGAAGGTAGAGGCAAGAGGGTCAGAAGTTCAAGGCCACCTTGAACAGCATGGCAAGTGTGAGACCAGCAGGGCTAAAACCTTTTCTCAAAAGCAAACAAATTCCCATGGATTCCATATCCAGCTGACCCTGACAGATGACAACCTGCATCCTCATGTTCAGCTCATGCCCTGTGAGCCTTTGCCCTGGAACAATTTAGGGCAGTCTCTTATGGGAGCTTCCCTTCTGTCATGGGCTTTCCCAGAAGTAGCAAGGCCATATTAACTATGAGTGCTAGCTACCCCAAAGGAATAGAATCCCGAGGCACCCATCATGGTGCCTCAGGGGATTTGTGAACGGCAGGAAAAAGATTCACCCCTGAGTCGGGATTCATCACATCCCAGCAATGTAGATGCCAAGGTGCTTATCACGAGTGGGCAGCACAGGGAACCTGGCATCCTGCTGCTCTGGAGAACTGTTAGGGTAAGTGTGTGTGTGTGGGGGGGGGGGTGAAGTGAGGCTTGGATGTCATTTTTGCTACTCCGTGGCTTAGTTAGCTGTGTGCAACCATGCTAACTAGGAAGGGTGGGCATGCCGGAAATGAAGTGTTATCAGAGTCCTCACCCTGCTACGAGCCTGTAATACCAGGCCCCCAACACCCTCCTTTCTGCCAGGAAAAGTCCTTCACTTGAATGTCTGGCTCCTCCTGGAAGAGAGGGAAATTTAAGTAAAAAAGATGCTCTCTTTCTAACTTAATGACATCTCTGCCAGTAATTCTGAAACCATCATTTGCCCACACATTTCTGTAAGGCTTCTCAAAGAATTTAAACCCACCATTTAAAATTCTCATTACGGAAGGAAATGATCCCTTTGGGGCCCAACATTTTTTCTTTGGTTTCCCAGTCCCTCAAGGTAAGGATTTCAATTTAGAGTTTTCCACATGGAAACTCAGAAGTGAGCCCCTTGCAGGTGGCTCCCACATCAGCGATGGGCGGACATGTCCCATGAGCTTGAGAAGCTATTCATCACATTTCTGCAATGTAATGTGTAGATTTTGTGCAACAGGCAGCGAAAACTGTGCTCTGTGTACGTTTATTGGCCCATCTCAGCATCTTCGAAGAAGACCGCTGGAGACAAACTCTGTCCCCATATGCACGTGTACAGCAGCCCAGGGCCCTACACATCCCCAAACGGTGATTGCATTTCTCTGGAGACATTCACTTTCAAATGATCTTGTTAGATATTGTTAGGAATCTATCCATTTGCATACCATGAATGTTAAAACTCAGAAAATACTCAGCCGCCAATTAGCGACATCCAGTCTTTCCCTAATTAATCAGTCACGACCCAGAGGCTGCAGGTGCGTTCCTGGAGCCGAGTGCCAGCTTGCTCTTTGGACTCTGAAATCTCCAGGACTCACCAAGGGCATTGAAAACCAGGAGCACACTGGGACTCAAGCCCATGTCAAATCACGAGTCCCCTGGATGGCTGAGCAAATGACTCCCTGTTCTGTCTTTACCTCTTGACACTTGAACTTCAGAAATTGCTCAGGGTCCAGGCAAGTCCAGCAGCTGAGCCTATCGGTGACACACTGTGCAAGTGATGAAGCAAATCTCGTTCTGTGGCTTCCATCTAAATCCTCACTCTGTGCACACTCAGTTGACAGGCAGACAGGTCAGGAACAGAGCACCCATCACAAGCCTGGGCACGGAAGTCCAGAAACAGAGGAGGGGAACCAGAGAGGAAAGGTGAGAATTTCAGTGTACTTCACCCAACACTGTGAATCAAAAGCCCTTGTAAGGAAGTAAAAGTTAAAAACAATTGCTAACAGAACCCTAAAGGATTCAGAATAAACAAAGCTAGAACTCTGGTGGCCCCCATCCAGATCTTGTTGCTCAGCTTCATCATGCCCCTGGTCTGAACACGCATTGCACACTCTTGTCGTCACCATATGACACCAAGGATCTCTGCCTGAGACACCTGGGCTCGGAGCGCCACGTGTCCTGAACTTGCCAAGTCTCTGTTGCTCGTACAATTGTTCTGTTCTTGCAGAAACATAATGGTTTAATTACAGAAAACAACGGCTTTCAATATTTTCCTACTGTCATTTCTCAGCGTGTACGAATCGAATTAGTATCTCTTTGGATTAGATTGTGTTAGAGTGTTTGATTTCAAAAATGGATGTTTGAGTTGCTGACTTGAGTCTCATAAAAAAATCATTAAATGAATTTTGGTTTGGAATTAGGATAAATTTTCAACAGTTCTGAAATAGTCCTAAATATCCTCTTTTGTATTAACACAAAGCACCATTCTCTGTATTTACAATTACAAAATAAAGAATATCCATCAGTTCTAAAAACTTCAAAGGTCAAGGTCCTAAGCATCAGATAGCCAACCAAGAGGCTGGGGGAGTTAGCCCAGTGGCTAAGAGCACTGGCTGCTCTTCCAAAAGGCCCAGGTTCATTCCCAGGACCACCACATTCTGTAACTCCAGCTTTGTGGGATTCAATGCCCTCTTCTAGTCTTATCGGCCACTGTATGCATGTGGTGCACAGATATACATGCAGGTGAAACACCCACACACATAAAACAGTTTTCAGAACTATTCAACCAAAATTTAATTCTTCATGTGAAATTGAACAAGAACCTCTAACTCTCTCTTATGCAAATCTTTTTTTGTCTTTAAAAAAGACAACATATTTTTTGTCTTTATTTATGATAGAATTATAAAGGTTCACAGGGATTTATTTGGAAATAAATTTATTTTTTCTAATTAATGAATTTTTGATTTTTAAAAACATATCATGTAGGTCTATATACTTGAGTTGCCTAATTTTTCAGGCAAGCAATAGTTGCAAGAAGCCAATGTCTAAGAAGTCCTGACTAAATAATGAAGCTTCCAAAAGAGAGGTTCAACTCAAAAAGGTCAAAGACTGCACTCAAAGAACTGAATACTCAGAGAAGAGTGAAAATCCTGCCCTATGGACCCGGAACGGAAGGGAGGGCATTTGTCTAAAGCATGGATAAGATCTCCTTTATCTCCAAGTGTGCACTGAGACACCAGTCCAAACTCACAGTCACCAGGGGTCAACCGTCAGAGTGCTGCTCGGCCACCCAGCCAGCTTCCCAGGTGCCCCTTCAGCTCCTGCTGGCAGATGCCCCTGGCTCACAGTATTTGCACTCAGAGCCTCTGTCCAGCTGGGTCTGATGTTAGCCACTTTGGCTTTGGCTGACTTTGTTTGTGTTCAGAAGAGGAGTTTTGAACAGATGGGCTAATTGGTCATTGTTTCCCAGAGACTGGGTAAAGAATGAGCCGTCCCCTAGCAAGGCACTCTGTCAAGGCCCAGCAGCCCACCCTCCTACAACACCCAATTAGCGGTTCCTGCCCTGGAGCCTGCCAGCTGGGAGGGTTTAAAGTTCATTAAGAGTTTAAATAAATCCATTCATTTCTGTGAGCCTTAAAGAGTTTCCTGTAACCACCTTCATTATGTTTTAAAATGAGATTGGGGAGGGCAGTAATTAGAAAATACTGCTTCAGCCAGGGGCACTCCACAGTGGTGCACAAATATGTCACCCTCTGCCCCTGCAGGATCAGGAAGACACCGAGGTGGGAGCCCAAGCTAGGCTGTCTGTCAGTCACAGCCTGGAGAGGCTCAGAGAGAGACCTAAGGTTCCATAAGCTCTGGAGAAGAGGTCCCACGGCTGAGGAGGAAGCCAGGCTGCTTCTGCAACAGCCTCCAGTAACGTTTCCTGTTCCTTCCTGCACCAGGGACTCCGTCACCCTTTCACACCAACGCCACACAGCGTCACACCACCACACACCAGCATGTTCTCTGTCCTTGAGGGTTGGAAGATCCGCGACAACAGAAGTTTCCATTAGGGTTGGGGTGACAGGCAATGACACTGGGTAACTGTTCCATCCTTAGCCTAGCCTTCGGAAGACATAGTTAATAACACTCTAATATGGTTAGTTTAGACATTTCATTACATAGAATATTGTCAACGGAATTCAGAGGACGGCATGTTTCTGCAAGGCAGTAATGGATACGACTCACTTTTAAATGTTCTGCAATAAAACCCCACATGTCATGGATTCCGCCACAGAGCCAGATAGATTCTTATTTGCTTAGACTTCCTCAGCATTGCATAATATGTGCCATAAACTACTTTCTAATGAAATCTGCAAATAAAATTTCAGACGGGGAGTGCCTGCTGTGTGCAGTGGAAATTTCCTGAGCTTCTTGCTTTGGGGTTCCACTTTTCCCAGCTCTGGCTTGAGACGTTTCAGTTTCCTTTCCGGTAGGCTGAGACATGGGCTCTGTGCTGTATGGAGGAAGCTTCCTGAGCGGTCCCCCATTCCCAATGGAGACTTGTGGGACTCTGTATTCGGGCCTTGACCCAATGTCCCAGCCACAGGAGCCCCCACACCTGCTGATTTTGATGTGTCTGTCTTCCATTTTAAAGACTCTACCTCATAAAATCCTATATGTCCACATCTGAGACACTGACGACAAAGCAGGCCATACCTGGGTAAGGACAGTGGCACCTCAGGGTGCCCTTGAGGATTAGAGGCCTTAGGGAGCTGTGTCATGTCTCCACACACCTGGGCTGTGCCAGTTTTTCTGGGTTGTGTCTCTGAGTGAGCCACCTTAAGGAAAGGTTGTGTGGCTCTATGTTCTTGAACAACCCACCAATGGGCCCTCCCTACCCAGGATTCTCTAGTCCACTTATCCCAGTAGAGGGCAGAGGGGCAGAAAGTGACATCACTATGTCCTCTGTGGGGCTCATTTCACCTGCTCTTGGACTGAGAGTTTCTTCGGGGGAGGGGGTGGAGAATGACACAGAGTGTGTGACGGCACCTGTTCCTCTCTCCATCTTCTTTGAGGTGAGTCTGAGGTGTGGGACTCAGAGTCTGAATCCAGCCTCTTGAGAATCCCACCTTCTACAGGAATGGGCTCTGAGCACATGCCTCTGGACTGTTATGCTGGGCTGTCTCCTGGAAGGCTGGGCTGGGATGTCCCCTGGAAGGCTGGGCTTGCTGTCCCCTGAACAGCTGTCAGGCCGCTGAGGCTCCACTGGAAGAACTCAGGCTGGATACTCAGGCCAATCAGGATGTAGATCAGGGCAGATAGTTGGATATTGGACTGTGGGTTACCCACACAGAGAGAGGTGAAGCCCCTGGGTAGGTAGGTAAGCCAAGGTGTATCTTCTTTGAAGGTCACAAAGAAGATAAATTGGCAACACTCTTGTATCCTGAGCTTGGAATGTTTTCACAGACTTCTAAGATAGTGATACAAATGCACTGCCAGCTTTAGGTACCCATCTTCTTCCATGATAAAAATTCCCATCTTTGCTTTACCACCATGGTCAGGTGAGTGAGCCCATGGCAGGAGACCAGAGGTCTGCCGAGCCTGCAATCCCTGTGATTTAGGGTGATTAGGGCTTGGCTGTAATGAGTGCATATTAAGCCTTCCTTCAGAGCCTACAGAACATTTGATTCATAAACAAATTACTCTGAGCCTGTAATGCAGGGGAAGGAAATAGCAGCTAATTTAACCAGTGAATCAATGGAGACAGCTCCCTACGCCTTATGCATTTCCGAGTACAATGGAGAAAATGAAAGTAATAAGAAGTGTAAATGCTGATGAGCTAGGCCCAGCCCATGCCTTCAGTGCCAGGACTCCAGGCCCAGCTGTGAAAGGCACCAGAATGCTGCACGACACAGTCAAGGCAAATTAAATGACTCTGGAAGATGGTGGGCAGGAGAAATGAAGGCTGGGGATGAGTTGGGTTGCCTTGAAGCCCTCAAGGACTGATGGAGACAAGCAGCCCTCGGTGGCCTTTCCTTTAAGTCTCTGTGCTGAATTCCTGCACCCAGCAGGGATGTGTTGTCTATAAGGTCAAATACACACTTTCTTCTGCATGTTAGTGCTGGTGAGTGTGGTAGTCGCGGTAACAGAAACCCAGCTAGCACACACAGAAGTTCCAGAGCTGGGTGTCGCTTGGATGGACATGACCCTGTTGATCTGGGGAAGGAAGGCTGAGGCCTTTGGAACTTTGAGCTGGAAAATTCCATGAATGCTCAGAGCTCAATAACTATCAGGAGCTTGGAAGATAAGAATGTTTGAGAGAAAGGGAGAAGTTGGAAAGCTGGAAACAATGATTCTGGTGTCAGGGAAGGAACCACCAGCAACAGAAACAAGGTAAGTCTGCTAGGTGGTAGGAAGAAGGCAAGAGAGCCAAGGGGGGATTCTCTTCCTCCTGCCACTTCTGTGTGTGAAGAGGTATGACCTGTTCTTGGGGTGGGACTTCCTACATCAGCACAGCTACTCAGTTGACTCTTGGACTCAGTGGACTCTAACCCCTGCCAAGCTGACATTAAGACAAACCATCACAGGTATCTTTACATTTGTAGTGTCTAGCGTCAGATGCCACCTTGTCAGGATCTCGAATAGCCTGGGAGATGGCCCATCTCAATTGTGTGAGGGCCTATTCCCTAAATAGGGGACTCTGGGCTGTATGAGGGGGAGAAGGCCAGCTGAGCAGGTCGTTCCTGCTCTTGGCTTCCCGATGGCAGGCACAATGTGGCCAGCCAGCTTCCTGCTCCTGCAAGGTGCTTTCTCCGAATGGTGCAGGAATTGAGACACAAGTGAAAGGGGACCGACGCAGCCCTGCCCAGATCCAGGCTGTTAGCGCCAGCTGCCCAGGGTGGGCTTGAGTCCTGTTGAAAGCTTGGACTGTTGACAGCCAGGCAGGAGTGTGGACATGGAGTTCTTCCCTGCCTCTGTGGGCCTGTAGACATAGAAAGCATTCTTCTGAGCCCCAGGAATCATCTATAGAATATGAGTGAGGTACCCAGCTGGGGGAGGGCCTTGTAAACCCCAGACAGCCCTGTCTAGGATTAGGAGCAGTCTCGGTTGGTGCCTCGTGGGCGGCTACTTGCCTCAGATCTCCATCTGCAAAATGGGCCAGTGGAAGGATGAAATAGTACCAGTCCAGGCCTGGCACACAGGAAGCCCCCTGCACTGCTGAGACCGAGCCTCATGAATCTAAGAGAGGCGCTACAGCCTGCTGCAGGCTGGTTCCTGACAGCCCTGTCCTGTGCCTCCTCATTCTGCTCCCCCGACTGATGCCTTGCCTCTAAATTTAGTGCTCCTGGGATTTTAAAAACAGCGCCTTTGAATCTCAGTGTCTGTTACAGTTTCACAGGGCACTTCACATGACTTGGCCTTCTTAAATTTTCTTTCTTTCTTCTTTCTTTCTTTTCTTTCTTTCTTCCTGATGCTGGGATCCAGTCTAGGATCTTCTGCATATGGGAGCTCTCTACATCCAGATCCTGCTTTTTAGTTTTTATTTTACTCAGGCTGGCTTTGAACTTACTGTGTAGGCCTAGCTGTCTTGAATTTTGGATCTTCCTGTCTCAGCCTCCCTAGTCACAGGAATTGTATCTGGTGGCACCAGGCCTGGCCACACAGAAGTTTTAAAAAGCTATTTCCTGTGATAGGTGAGTCTCCAGAGATGATACAGGGAAAGAAGGGGCCCCTTCCCATGGCACCTGCTCATCCCCCAGAGGGAAGACATCACAGCAGCGAGTGACATGGTTTCCTTAAGCACAGCAGGGCCTTTTCTGCTCATGGCAGTCTTAACTCAGGGTGCTGATGTCCTAAGCAATCAATGTCCACCAAAGTTACTGTGAACTAGTGGTTTCTGAGTTCCTTACAAGCCCAAGGGGAGTAAGAGAACATACAGAGGACGAGCAGGCCTTGCACTGAGTATAGTTTACTAAGAAAAAGAGAGAGAACTACTCCCCAGGATAGAAGAGGCTTCCAAGGGAGCAGTGTGCCACCACTGCCTGCCCAGGGGGTTTTTATGGGTCTTATGGTGTGGAACTGGATTGAGGTAATCTTCATTGACTTCTGTTTCTAAATAAAAGAAGGCATTTGGGAGTTTTCTTACAGTTCTACAGGAAGGGGCATGACCATCATGGTAGGGGGCATGGCAGCAGGCAAGCATGGGGAGCACTGCAGCCCACAAGCGCTGGGCAGAGAGTTGGTGGTTGCTTTTGACCTCATTGGGTGCTAGGCCAACGGGAAGTCCCCTGGTCCTATGCATGCTCCAGCAGCAGAGAGAGTTATTCATCCATTCAAAGTAGGAGCCACATGTTCAGTGAGTGGCTTCTGAACCACTCTGGGCCCCTTCCTTCCTTATGATCTTCGGCTCAAATGACGAGCTAAGCGAGATGTGGAGCACCTGGGATCCGGTTCCTTTGTGTCTGTCTGGATTCACCTTCCCAGCGCCGCCCCAATACTCAGCTCGAAGCTTCACCACAATGTTGCCTTGTCTGCTATGCCCCATCAAGCCTGGGTCTCATGACACAGACCGGTCCCATCTCAACTCGACTCAAAACTTCTCATTAAAAAAAAAAAAACATGGAGAGGGGGCTCGTTGCTGACTATAGTATGTGTACATGCCAAAAATAGTGTTCACAATTCCGAAGGGCATGCCAGAACATTCCATCACATTTGCTCAACCTCTAAATCAAAATTTTATGATGCCAACCCATTTGCTCAGTCACCAGTCTAGTGGTTTTTATGGGCTTCATTTTTCTAAAGGGAAAGAGGGAGGTGAAATAGGAGTCATTAGCCCACGTTTCGCAGGGTAAACACAGAGAGCCAGAAGAGGATGCACAAATGCTTTAAAGGTAACCACGCTGACTGGCAGCCATCAAACGGGAAACAATAAAGCACAGCCACTCTCCATCAATGTCAGCCATGTCCAGGCGGCAGCCTCGCGGGACTGGCCTGCGGTTTTGTAGTTACAGTTCTGCGAGGAGGTACTTGTGGGAGCTGGGGGGATGTGGAGTGGTGACAGGAACTCCTGAGACAGGAAGAAGCTCCGGCATGCTCTTCTCTCCTCCAAAGAGATGTGAGGTTTCTGTGATGTAATGCATGGTGACCAGGGACTGGGGTGTTGCCCTGGGACGCCTGCCATGATGCCCCTGAGGATGATGTGAGGTCAGGAGAGCTGTGCTGGGTCTCTTGGATGCTCAGCCTCATCTGGCCCCATTGCTGCCTCTTTTTGCCCTACACCTTCCCAGACTCCTCCTCTTCCTTCTCTGTTTCCTTTCTGACATCTCTCCTTTCTCTTCCTCCTCCCTCAAGTTAGGGAAAGTAGAGCAGGGAGGCAGGGGTACATGGAGGCAGGCATGTGTGGTGCTAAGGGCCCAGTTCCAGATTGTTGGAAGCTTCTTTGTCCTCAGCTTGGACTCACAAGTCAGAACTGGGTCTCAACTCTCTCCATACCCAAGCTGTGTGGTCTTCAGCGAGTTGGTGGATGGCCCCTCTCCAGGTTTCCCCATCAGCCCGACCTCATGATGGCAGCGCCCTCCACTGAAGATGGTGGCCAGACTATCAGCTTCCTGGCTGTGCTCTCCCAGGATGGGCTGGGTGGACAGGCGCCAGCCTCTTTCGTTGCACTAGTCTTGATGGTGTCTTAGAAGGCTTTGAAAAGGCTTCCAGCATTTGGCTGGTTTCTGTGATTACATATAAACTCTAAACCTAGCTCCCCCTACCACGCCATTTTGGGGTTGAAAAGCTGCTATTGATCAAATGCTCTTTTTCAGCAGTGGGGAAGTCATGGGGCATGCCTCCTTCTATACACACATTTTACCATCATCCAGGGTCACTGGTCATGAATTTGAGTTCTATATCCAGTAAGATTTGTGCTGAGCTGTGTGGGAAAGAAGATAAGGCCTCCATTCTTAGGGTTGCTGCCCATACCCAGCCACCAGCACCTCTGGGATCTCAAGATCCAGTAGCCTCAGTACATGCAGTTGTCAGTGGGAATCCCCAAGTCCAATGCATGCTCACCCATGATGCTTCACATAGAGCATGATAACTGAGGGTGTATTTTGCCCTAATTCAGGGTTTGCTGGTTTGATTTGTAATACTTGGGATTAAACTCATGTGTGCCAGGCAAGAGATGTATCACCAAGCTGTGCCTTAAACCCTTGATTTAAAACAATGTTGATAAGGCTTGTGGGCTGTTGTGTCCCAGTGGCTCAACTTTAAAGCTGCTTCTAATTTGATTTCTGTTGTTGTGATAAAACACTGTGACCAGAAGCAGCTTACAGAAGGCAGGGCTTGCTTGGCACACACTTTCTGGTGACAGTCCAGAACTGACATAGGCAGAGCAGAAACTCAAGCAAGACAGAAGCAAAAGCCATGGAGGAATGATGCAGACTCCTTTTTTATGTAGTCCAGGCCCACAGGCCTAGGGAATAGTGCCACCCACAGTAGGCTGGACCCTTCCATGTTGATTGACATTCAATGCACAAAGCAAACCTCCCTCCCTCACCCCCACTGCAGATACCTACAGGCCAGTCTGATCTAAGCTGCCCTCCATAAAGGCCTCTCCTCTCGATGCCTCTCAGCTGTGTCCGGTTGTAGTTAAGGCTAGCAAGGATGAAAGCAGAGTTCCTTTGAGTTCCTGAACACATCTAAATGAACAGCAGACTGAGGACAGCATTCTCAAAATATGTCACTTGCAAACTCCTACCTACAGGAAGCAAACATCACCTTTTTGCCAGGTATCAAATTATTAGATATTAGCAAATATTGGATAATAGAAAGGCTGTGCTTTTCCTGTGTGTGGATTTAGTTTCAACTTTAGCTCTCATTTCTTATTGATTTTGCCTTAAGGTTAAATTTATTAAATACTGTAGTAGCAACTTTCCTTGTTATTGCTACAAAATACCTAATAAAAATGAATCTAGGAAGGAAGAGGACATTGTTTTTTCTCTGTATGAGTATTTTGCCTGCTACATGTCTATACATCATGGAGGCCAGATACAGACACTGGATTCCAGGCCTGACGTGAGCCTGATGTGGGTGCTGGGAACTGAGCCTGGCTCCTCTGCAAGAACAGCAGGTGTTCTCTTAACTGTTGAGCCAGCCACCTCTACCCATAACAGGGGTCTGGGCTCACAGTTTTGGAAGACACCATCCATCATGGCGGGGAGGCCACAGCTAGTGACGTCACATTGGAGACGAAACACTGCATTTGCCTGGCTTCCTCTTTTTTCTCTTACACATCACGGTGCCGCTCACATTGATGGAAGGTTTTTCTCCTCATTTAAACCTTCTGGAAACACCCTCCCGGACATACCAGAGGTATGTTTCCATAACGAAACTAAATCTAGTCCTCCTGACAATGTAGATTAACCATCAAATATATAATGACTTTAAACCCTCAAGATACACACGTGCTGGGGTGATGCGGCTTCTCTGTGCTCTCCGTGGAGACTCCCAGGGAAAGGCCATGCTTCCTCTGGGAGTGTAGTGGTATCTCTGCTTCCGAGCTCATCAAGCTGGTGACAGCAGCTCAGTGTAAATACCTTTATGTTGACAAAACTGAGCAGCGGAGCCTGGATGGTAAATACAAGCACATGGGTAGTTACACCTGTGATAATGGTTGCTCTTACTGACACTCACAGCTTTCCAGCCCCTATTGCTTCCAACGCCTATGCACAGCCAAGCGCGGCACACCCACCACCCTAACCAAGGCAAAACTTACAGCCTCAGCGGGCAACATCTCAGTTTCAAGACCAGGGCAGGGCAGCCAGGGACCTTGACTCTAGAGCTCTACCCCTCTGTGGTCATAGCCTTGTCCCAGGGTGAGAAAAGAAGGTGACCAGGTAGGGTCTGCTAGCAGAGCCCTGAACTGCAGGCCGTTCCAAGAGGTAGAGAAAGTGGCAGAGCCCTGATAAAGGGGTGTCTTGTTTGTTTGTGAATAGAAGCCGGATCCTTGTAGCCCTCAAGGAGGCACCGACTCTGGGAAAGGTGATCCTACTAGTGCCTTTGCTCAGTGACAAAGCTGCACCAGGAGCTGATTTGGCAGGAGCTCACAGCAAGCCCAGGCATGTCCCCTGCCATCGGATGAGCAGGATGAGGGTTCGGTGCTCTGGAGTCCTTTCTGGATGGTGCACCCAACTCCTGCTTTTCAAGGGGACCCAAGGGGGTATCTCAGAATTGCACATAGAGTGCTACAGTGGTCACCATGCACTGAGTGTCATTCTAAAGCATGCGGCTTCAGAAAAGACACAGGGAGAGACAGACTGACAGAGGAGGGGAGAGCGGGCAAGAGAAATTAATATAACAAAGGGTAAATAAAGGGCAAAGAGCACAAAAGGACAGAAGGAAAGAAAAAGGGAGAGACAGACAGATACAGGCTGACAGAGAGACAGAGGTTCAGAAATAGAAAACCACAAAGACAAAGAGAAAGAGACATAGACAAAATGACAGAGAGGCTGGTAGAAAGACAGCTAGAGAGGAGGGAGAAAGCGCTCTGGGTTGAAGTATGCCCTGTTTATAGAAAGCCTCTGGAACACAGCCTGGCCTGACATCGAAGAGAGATTGCTGCGTAGGAGTCCCGGTATTAATATTGATCTCTGCCTCTCCCTGTGGGTAAGCAACTGCTTGGACACAGCACTGTCTGATTACTTTAATACAGAAACACACAGAAAGAAAATCACCCCTTCTTTCCATCTCTATTGCATGGCTGCGAAGGGCCCAGGCAGGTCAGCACCACACACAGACAATTTCATCTGTCCTAAAAACAGACCAAGAGCCCAACTGGTACCTGAGTTCTCTGCAAAGGCTCTGTGCATCACCAGGCCTCAATTTACCTAAGAGACGGAGCTAGCAGCCGGGGCTCTAGCTGAAAGCATGCAGCTAAGACGACAGAGCTCCGGATCCCAGACGATGTGACTGCTCTGTTCTGCATTGAGTGTGCCCACCAGTGGAGCCATCCACCTCGCCAATGTCCAGGACAGATGTGGCTTCTCCTGAAATCTGTAGTTAAACTGGAAACACACACGGAACAATTGACTACTTGTGTCCCACCTGCAGCCCCTCCTGCCCAGGCTCAGTGGCTATTGGAGACCCTGCAGCCACACTAAAGAGAAGAATGAGGCTGGCCGTATCTACCAGCAAGGGGCTGGATCAATGGAGGCATTTTATTCCTGTGATTATTCATTTATTTAGCGTGCATGATTGAGAATTAACACCGTGTTGGCAGCGCCCGTCTCACTGACGGGTAGTGATTAACGTTAAGGGGTTTAGTGATTAGAGTTCATTTTCACTCTGGTTTGAGGAAGACAGCCCATCATCTGGGCTCCGTGACAGGCTGTTCCTAGGGATGAGGCTGCTCACGACTCATGGCTTCCCTGGTCTACTTGCTTTCCAGAGAAGTCTTGATTTAATTGACTGCCTCTGGTGGTCTAGGGGACTACAGATAGTGTTATCTCAGCATCCAAAGATCGCTTCTTCCCCAAGGAGACTCACTTCCTCCAGGTGTGGCAGTGGCTCCAACACAGTGCCCCGCGCCCTACTGTGCTCCGGGCACAAGGCTCTCCTGCTGCTCAAGGTCTGCGTCAGCAAATGGTAGATTCTGGACTTGAATGGACCCTGGAAAAGACAGGCTTACCATAGAGATGTGTTCTAGAAAAGTTCCTGACACCTTATTCTACCTTATTCTGTTTCCTTGGGACAGAATGGACAGGTGACTCTCAATGCGATACTCTGCTGAACACACATAATCCAGGAGGTGGGCTGGGAGGATTCTGCTTTGATGGGCCTCGGCTAGTCTTGCTGCTCTCTGGAGCCAGGTGTAAACATGTCTGAACCCTCCCAGGGACCACAGTGTGTGACGGGCAGGGGCAAGAATGTCCAGGTGCCCTGGGCCCTAGGTAGTGCTTGGCATTTCCTAGATCCAAATGTCTTGCTGTACCACACAGAAAATCCAAAAGGGGTCACCTAGTGGTGTAGACTCAGGAGAAGGAAGCCAGCACAGCAGGGGAGGAGAAGGGAAAGGGAAGATCTCACATGGCTGAGAACATGCTAGGCTAGACAGAGAACAGCTGGAAGGTTGTGAGACCCTCTTGGAGAGAAACCCCCTGTAGTGGGAACAGCTTTTAGAAACTGCTCTAGGCATGGGTATGAGGGCAGGAGACTGGAGGATGCAGGGTAGGGTGCATTATAAAGCCAGTGCCTGAGGACCCAGGCAGGAAGGCTGGAGGGGCCGAGACCTTTACCCAGTGAAGCCCTCTGTAAACCATACGTTAGTGGCCTAGTTTCTATGCCCCTCCTCATCTGCATTCTCCTGGCAGGTGGGGGACAGGCAAAAGTGGTGCATCTAGGCTGAGCCTGAAAGACTAAGCTCAGAAGAGCAGCCATCTGCCTCTCCCTGAGCACCTTGACCCTAAGTACCATGAATACTCAGCTTCCCAACCTCCGGCAAAGCTCTAAACCCTAAGAAGTCATGGCACAGGACCATAACCTCTCCACTGGCATTCCCGAGATGGTTGCAGAGGGGCTGGAAGGCATATGAGACATGAGGTATGCTCAGCCCCAAGGAGAAGGCCAGAGGGAGAGTGGTTGGGAGCTAGGAATCAGGGTGAGGCCCTGGCTTGCATTTTGGAGTGAGTGTGCTGTGCTCAGGAGAACATGGCATCACCTTGAGTGTCAGGTATGGGGCTGCTGGGGTCTGGATCAGTGCTGTCACCTAGTCACCTTAGTGTGGGATATTTGGATTTGGATGGTTGGGGTCTCCTTTGCTCTGAGTCGGCTGTTTGCCATTTAGAGTGAAGGGAAGGTTCAGTGTCATCATTTTTTTTCAAGACTAGTCTGAGCATCCAGGAGATAAGAAGGCTGAAGTGGAGGGTGTGGGAAGAGGACGGGGATCGTCTACTTGCCGCAGGGCTGAGGGCACTAGGGTTCTACGGTAAGATACGTGAACGCTCAAGCTAAGCCTTCACTGACCTCTTCACTTCCCTCCTCTTTGCACAGGGCTGGTGCTGGGGTGAATTCTCTCTACAGGACCTGGGCTAGAGCGTTCCATCTACCCAGAGCCCATGACACCCTCCCAACACATTTGGCAGGACAACAGATGTTAACGTTCCCCACATTTTTCTCCTTGAAACCTGATGGACCCAAGGTCAGGGGCCCTGAGAAGGGATGTTACACAGCTAAGTTGGTGGACTGCATTCTACTTCAGAGCTTTAGGTATGGGAGAGGAGGGCAAGAAGTCAGAAAGTCATCAGAGAATGAGGCACAACATGCAATGCAGAATCAAAGCATAGAAGGGATTTCCCTAGATCCTGGGACCACCAGGCAGGAAGGAATTGGCTGGGGCAGGAGGCAGGGCTTCCAGAAGCTGGGGAGATCTCAGCTGAAACCCACAGAAGGTGTTCTTACAAGCCCACCTATCCTCATCATCACGCAGACAGTAGGCTCTCCCCTCTGCTTCCAGGGCATCTCTACCCAGCCCACACCTGGCTGGCCTGGTGAAGCCTGTGCAGGAATTCTGGTCTCCAGGGCTGTGCTGACATAAGCCTCTTGTGAGCTGCTGACTTTGAGATAAATTGTCAGGTATCACCCAGGAATGGTTGTATACCGGAATGGGGCCGCTGTCCTCCACTGCCCGCTATCTACCGGCTGAATCCCTAACTCGTCCCCAAAACCCAGGAAGCTCCCCCACAGATGGGATGCCATCTTCATCAAGCAGCACATGAAGCATCATGGCTCTGGTGCCCATGTCTCTAGGAGAATAGATGCACAGTAAGCTCTGTCACACATTCTCAGTGGGTGACCCCACAGTGATCTCTAGCCTGAGCTGGTCTATACCTGCTCTTCTATCTCTGCTTCTCCCCAGTATAAGGCACCTGGGGGACCCTGAGCCTTTAGCTTCACGAAAGGCTTTCTTTGCTGGCCTCTTATTTCCTTCTGTGAAGCCTTGAAAGCATGTCACATCCTGGGTGACTAGTAATGAACAAAGAGTCCCTCAGCTTACAGTTCTGGAGGCTGGGAAGTTGGAGATCAAGGGCTTGCAGCTGGCGCAGGCCTTCTCACCTCATCACCGCAAGGCAGAAGGCAGAACACTCAACACAGCAGCATGGGGGCATATTCCTGTGGCCATGGTGCTCTGCTGATGTGCTCAGTACTGTAAAAAAATTACATTAAATTAAAATTAAAAAGTGCCTGACAGAAGCAATAGGAAGGAAGGAAGGTTTGGCTCATGGTCTGAGGTTACAATCCACCATGGCAGAGAATGCATGGCAGCAATATCATGAGATACCTAGCCGTAACATATCCACAATCAGAAAACTTAAAAAAGCACAGGAAGTAGGGTCTGGTTTCAAGGCCTCAAAGCTGCTCTCAGAGTCTCACTCCCTGAAGGTTCCACAAGCTTTCCAAACACTGCCACAAGCTGGGCACCAGTGTTCAAACACAGGAGCCTGGGGGGTGACGCTCCACCTCTAAACTGCCACAGAAGGTGCTCATCATTCGTGGGGGACTGAAGCACTGTGAGCCGGTCTTCCCTCCGAGGCCCCGCCTCTCAACACTGCTGCATTTAGAAGTTCCGTATCCAACTACGCATGAATTTGGGGGGCACAGTCAGAGCACAGAACTCCTTGCTCTCTCACCCAAGCCCCCCCCCTCACTTTGGAAAACCCAGCTTCTTAGAGCCCACCTAACTGCTGCTCTGGGGGCTGAGATACGCTCCACAGGAGCCACTGTGACCTCTCTGTGAGAAGAGGGACCTCAGGCCCTGGAGAGCATCAGCTGAGGAGACCTTCATGGCAGTGTCCCCACAGGGAGTCTGACTGCTGCATCACTATGGCTACTACCATTTAGTTAAATTAAGTCTACTCTTCAACTATTTCTGAAAGGAATCAATACATGGCACACGGACCTCTCTTTGTCCCGTCTCATTCTTTTCTATTTGGGTTCATTTTAATGGTTCCGTATAATCAGAAAGGAAATCGAAAATGAAAGCTGCCAGGATTAATTTGTCACAGATCAATTTTCTTGTATTTGGGAAGCTCACTAATGCCTCAGAACCCGTCCACCTTTTCACTCTGAGGTTGTCATAATGGACTCCAGTCGATGCGGCTTTTGATGGTAAAATGCACCCCCTGTGACCTCCACCTAGCCGTCCTGTCAGCCCGTCTGTGTTGCAGACAGTAAGTGCTTGTGATAAGCTACTTCACGTTGTAACATGTGTTCTCTAATCTGAGATGTGTTTGTACCCCTGGAATTCCTGCCCTGGGATAAAAGTCGCTCTTTGTTATTGATCAGTGGCAAATCTCCTCCTTCAGTCGAACCTCGGGTGCAGAGACACACTGGAATGATTCCGTTTCATTTGTGCCCTCACGGGACCAAGGGGCCTTATCAGATCTCAAGTGAGGCGTGTGCCGACAGAGCCAACAGGAGCTGAGAGCACGGAGGAGGCCTGCGGAAGGAGGAGGCTCACTCACCTGTGGGTTTCCTGAGAGCAGGAACCTCTCATTGGCCAATGGTAGATGGGCGATGGCTAGAGACAGTGAGTTCTGGGATGTGTAATGGGTTATGAGGTTCTGGCGTTCAAGTCCAGACAACTATGGACTTGAATCTTATCCCTCATCCCAGAACCCCACAGGATAAGAACCCCATTCCTGGCTCCATCTGTGGGGCTCTGGTGAGCAGCCAGTAAATGGTGCAATTGCTGAGGCTGCAGGAAGGTGAGTGTGCCCAAAGCAGGCCATTGTTGCTTGACCCCCGTGAATTCTTTCTCAGAGATGCCCAGGTGTCTTGGGGAAACAGGCCATTTGCAGAGCTGTGCAAAGCTGGCTGTCATCATCGGCAGTCTGCTGAGGTGTCCCCTGTCTGAAGATGAAGGTGGCGCTGTGGTAAGGTCTGTGGAAGGCCCTGTGTCCCCTACCCGGTTTCTGTTCTGAGCTGACGTCAGTTGCTGCCACCATCATCCTCCAGTCCAGACTAACGCAGCAATTGAAGCTCTTCGGGCTGAGCCTTGTGCTGAGTGGAGGAGCAGCTGTTCCAGATGCAGAAAACTGCTGGTACAAGGGCCCTGAGGCTCTCAGGTGGGTAATGTTGCCACGTGGATAATGTTGCCAGTGTGACCCGATCCGGAAGAGCCTGGGAGTCAGGCCTCCACGCAGACGGGGGCAGGAGGGGGGCAGGGTTAGATCAGGTCTGAGTCCTAGTTTGCTCTCTGTTGCTGTAATGAACACTATGATCAAAACCGATTTGGGAAGGAAAGGGTCTGCTTCAGCTTACAGCTGACAGTTCATCACTGGGGAAGAAGCCCAGGTAGGGACCCGGAGACAGGGGCAAAGCAAAGGCTGCGAATGCACGCTGCTGCCTGGCTGCTCCCAGGGGCCTGCTTAGCCTGTTTTCTTACACTGACCAGGGTGACCTTCACAGGGGCAACATTGCCCACGGTGGGCTTTGCCCTTCCACATCAATCACTAATCACTAATCAAGAAAAATACGTCACAGACTTGCCACAGGCCAATACGGGAGAGGATCCCAGCTTGGGATTCCCAGATGATTCCAGCTTGTGTCAAATTGACAAAAATCTAACCAGGACAGTTAACCTCCAGGCATGCCTGTGAGATTCCATCTTAATTAGTTTAATTAAACTGGGAAAATTCACCCTGAAGGAGGATGCCAGCACCATTCTCTGGCCTTGGGTCCTGGACTGAATAAAAAGGATAAAACACGTGAACAGCAGCATCTCTGCTTCCTGATGGAGGCCTCCTCGCACTCTTTCCGCCCCGATTTCCTTTCTGCGCTGGACCATAACCTCAAACTGTGAGCCAAAGCAAACTCTTCTTTCTTTAAGTTGCCCTTTTGTGGTGCTGGAACACAGCAACCAAAAAGGAGCTAAAACACCAAATAAAACCTGCAGTATCCCACATGGAAGTGTGTGGGCTCCTATTGGCGAAGCATTCGCTGGTGAGTCAGCTCTCTGCCCTCTGTGATATTCTCTAACCAGGCATACTGCTAGGGTTTCTTTCTTCTTTTCTCTTTCTTTCTTTCTTTCTTTCTTTCTTTCTTTCTTTCTTTCTTTCTTTCTTTCTTTCTTTCTTTCTCTTTCTTTCTTTCTTTCTTTCTTTCTTTCTTTCTTTCTTGTTTTCTTCCTTTCTTTCTTTTTTCAGTTTCAAAAGCAACTTTTCAGAATGGGCCAGAACCAACCCGCTTCCCTCTGCTTCCTACTACTTTGGCTACAGCTGAGAGTAGAAGCCACACCCAGTTCAAAACGGAGCCAGGGCTCACTCCCGTTTCAAAGCATCTTCGATTCCTCCTCCTTCTCCTCACACCCAGGACTTCTCTCTAGTCACCTCTTGCAAAAGTCAGGAAAAAAAAAAAGCCCCTGGCAGATGGAAACCCTGGCTTTAACACGTATTGTAAGTATGTTCCTTCTCTTCCCAGCAGATGGCCCTGGGCATCATGCATGTGTATTTGATAGGAAAGGGAATTCTTGGGGGTTCCTCCAGTAGGGGAATAATATTTGTAAATGCTTTCTGCACGCTTGAACAGCAAGCATCCCACCAATTTGCAAGTTACAGGCTCCCACCATACCTGGCAGCGAGGTTATTGAATTCTCCCACACCCTTAGAAAGAAATTCGGCTCGCCTTGATCCATTACTGGGAGATGGAATACAAAGCCTCCCAACAGGCAGGTGAGCTCATCATTCTCTCCTATAACTCTCTCAGACAATGCTTTACATATTTTGAGACAATTCTATTAGGCGAATACAGATTGGAATTGTGTCTTCCTAGGAAATTGACCCATAAATCATGCCACACCGACGCTCTCTGCTAATGACTTCTGTTTTTGTATCGCAGCCTATTTTTGCCTGATATTAGCACAGCAATCCTGCAATAAGTAGTTAATTGCATGGCCTACTTTCCCTCGTCCCTTCACATCCAGATGTGTCTGTTCTTCCCCCAAACACAGCTGGATTCCTTGTGCAATGTGAGATTGCACAGTTTTGTTTTGGTTTTCATTCATTGCAAAGTTAAGTTCATTTACACTTATTGTGTCCATGGATGCTCTGTGTTTCTTTCATCCTGGCTTTAGCCTCCTGCACCCTGTTACTCTTCTGTCCCTTCTGTTATCCCACCATTTTATGTGGATGTACGAGTGTGTACAAGTCTGTATGTGTTGTGCACATGTGCGTGACTGTGTGTGAAAGCAAGAGGCTGAATCAGGGTTTCTTCCTCAGTTGCTCTCTGAGGCGAGGTCTCTCCCTGAAGCTGAAGCTGCAAACCTTGCGGAGCGCCCCAGGGTGGCCCCTGTCTTGCGCTGGGATGGCAGGCTGCGGGCTGCATACCCACGCCTGGCTTTTTGCGCAGGCTCTAAGGGAATCAGACTACGGACTGCTGTCTGTGAGCCAGCGCTTCCTGACGGAGCTGTCTGGCTTGCCCTTCTCACATACACACGTGGCAGGCGTTTCATGGCATGGCTTTGTTTTCAGGATTTGCAAGTTTGGACTGCCATCTCGTCCCAGTTGTCCGCACACCTATTTTAAAGGTGACGGCAGCGGCTTCTACCAGAGAGCATCATGGGAACCAGATATGACTATTGAAAACGGAATCTTGCAGAGGAATCAGGCACATAAAAGCATTGTCCAGCTGCCCAGGCCTTCATGGAGCCTTGGGGGCCTCCCTTACCCAGGCTGGGATTTTGCCCAGCTTGAACTGCAAGGCACCCCAGCCGCCATGAGCGCTCAGCACAATGGTCATGTCATCTCCAGAGTGTTTCACAGCTTTACTCCCCACCCTTTGGCTTTTCCCACTGGAATTCTATAAGGAATATTATGGGTTGTTGATTGAAGTCTACTTTCCAGATTACTACTCTTTTTTTCAGTTAGATACAATTTGCCTTTAAAATTTTTTCTTTTTGTCTTATATTTTTCTCATTTGTTTAGTTCCCTAAAAACGTCATGTCTTTTGATAGTATTTGTCCTCTCCCCACACTGCCCCCAATCCGCTCCTTCCCTCCTCACCCAATTCTGTGTCCTTGTGGATGTGTGAGTTTCCACAAGAGCATGGTGAACCCACCAACGGCTGCATTCTTAGAGAAAACTGTCTGTCTGTCTTCCCGAAGCTGTCAGCAGGACTGCGCACCTGCCGCCCCTCTCCACTCGGGGATTTGGTCTTGCTTGAGCTTGCACAGGTCTTGTTCATGCTGCTTTAACTAACATGAATTCATATGTGCAATGGCTCTATGGTGCCCTGGAAAATGCAGTAATTTTTTCCTCATGGTTATCTATTCACCTTATCTTTCAAAATGACCTCTGAGGCTGGGGGAGAAGGAATGTGATAGAGATGTACCGTTTAAGGCTGAGCAATCCGCAGTCTCTTATTCTCTGTATCTTGACCAGTTTTAGGTCTCTGTGTGGGTCACCATCCACTGCAAAAAATTTCTGAGGGGCTTGAGAGATTGTTAGTCTATGGTATAAAGGTAAGACTGCACATGCCAGTTGCCAGGGGAGTAACAGCATCAGGTCCTCCCTTTAAGGCCCGTGACAAGTCTAGTCACGGGTTCTTGGTGGTACAAGGGTTTCACACTGTGGTGAGCACTTGAATCCAATCAGAAAGCAGTTGGTTACTCTGTGGAGCTCATGCTGCTGTTCTGCCAGTGGGTAAGTCTCGCCCCCAGTTATCAATTGATTCCTTTCCTTCCCCAGCAGCACGCACACCTTCGCCCTTCCTGCCTTTTAATGTGCCTGTGCTTTTTATTACAGTAAATATACTTCTCAGCTCAGGAAGTTCTATTTGGTTCTCTGATGGAGTCTGTCTGTTGCTCCTTCCTTATTCTGAAGTTTTAGTCTCTACTTAAACGTTCTTCACCATTGTTTCTTGTTCTCACTATGATCATTCTCTAGTTCTGTTTTTTGGGAGAGGACATTAGAAGTGTTGGTGCTGCTGACTCTAGCTCATGGCCATCCATTCTGGCCATGATTGAATTCCTGGGGCAGAGGGGAGTGATCTTTGCTACAGGTGCCCACATGGAGAGTACTTTCCTCAGGATGGGATTTCTGGGCACGTCTGCCGTGACTCTGGGGAAGGGACCTCCTCGCGGCCCTCCAGCCTCTTTGCAGTCACAGGTCTGGCTTCCAGTGGCATGGTTGCATTTTCTCCTCTCCAGTGAGATGCCACACCTGAAGGAAGATTTTTCAACTTCTGCAATTCATAGTGGGGCAGGGGGAGGGGCATGGCCATTGTTTTGTGTTCTCTCTTTAATGCTGCTTAAAGTTTTCCACACAAGACCAGCAAAGCAATAAAGATTATGTTTATACAAGAACCCATTGTTCCATAACAGGAAGCCTCCCCAGGGGTTCCCGCCACTCCTAATTGCCATCATCCTCAATTGAGCATTCAAGAAAAACGCAATCTCAGGCACTGTGCCAGTGATAGAAAAAAGATGGCGATTCCGGAAGCCATGCGCTGTTTCTCTCTGCTCATGCTTTCTTTCTCAGCACCTAACACCCCACCATCCTCTAAAAGGCTTCCTGAGAGCTCACATCCACCAGGATTTTGAACGACCAAAGAAGAGTCTGTCAACTCACTAGCTGAAGTTTCCTCGTTATATGAATGGTACAACCAAGACATCTCTCACCAACCGCATGAAAGCTCAGCTGACCTCCCCAACACTGTAAAAGGAGGTAAACCAAAGTACCTCCTTCCACCACCGCTGGCCCATCATGGACAGCACAGCGTGCTAGCGCTGGGGAGAGCTGAGTATTACCCAAGTCTCTTCCTGACACTCCGTGTAAGTCCCTGTGCTGTCTGCAAACTGAGCCTGCCTACAGGAGAGAGGGTGCTCAGCAGGAGACACACCCACAGGAGAGAGACACACCCACAGGAGAGAGAGAGGGTGCTCAGCAGGAGACACACCCACAGGAGAGAGACACACCCACAGGGGAGAGAGAGAGTGCTCAGCAGGAGACACACCCACAGGAGAGAGACACACCCACAGGGGAGAGAGAGGGTGCTCAGCAGGAGACACACCCACAGGAGAGAGAGAGGGTGCTTAGCACGAGACACACCCACAGGAGAGAGACACACCCACAGGGGAGAGAGAGGGTGCTCAGCACGAGACACACTGCTCCTGAGCCTGTTTCCAAACACACTGCTCCTGAGCCTGTTTTCAAAGGAACGTCTTCTGTGAAGAGGTGGCTGGTGTCTTATCTGCTTGGAGGTCTCCACTTGGGATAAGAAGTTCTGATGCCTTCATGTGGGTCAAGATCTCGCTTCAGCTTGCTAAGGCACAAATCACCACCTCAACTCCCCACCAAGGGGTTCCCAGTCAGTAAGTCTGTAAAAGATCTGAAAAAACGTCCAGCCAAACATATTCCTGGGGGTTTCTAGCCAGAACACACACTGAGGGAACCCCTGGAGGCAAGCAAGGGCCCAAATAGCTTACAACCCAGTAGGCAGCTGGTTTGCTATGTGCAAATTTCTTTCCAGACACCGCAGGACCTAACCTGGCTTCAAACACAGCCCTGAACTAGAAGCAGTGAGCCCATCCAACCTGAGCAGGTGTGGGGTATGTGAGCGGTAAGGCGACCGATGTACGCGCCTTCAGATCAGCCCTTTAGGGGAAACACCCATGGCAGTTGGTGTTCATTATCAACCTGACATAGTCTAGACTCTCCTGGGCAGAGAGTCTCAGTGACTACGTCAGGCTGTCATGAGGGCAGGCTTGTGGTGCTTATCTTCATCATGTTAACTGATGGAGGAGGATACAGCCCCTGGTGGAGGGCACCATGCCCTGTGGCCTGGAGTGCACAATAGTTGGAAAATTAAATTGAATAATAGGCTATGCAACTGACTCTCTCTGCTCTTGACTGTGAGCGTAACCAGCTGTTTCAGGTTTCTGCCTTGACTCCCTCATGAAAATTGACTGTGATCTGAAACTTTAAGCTAAAATAAACTGTTTCCCTCTCTAACCTGCTTTTCTTCAGGGGTATGATGTCATAGCAACAAGAATGACCCTATATTATTCCTATATACAAATGGATACACATATAAAATTATGGAATAAATGACCCGCATCTGCACAGGAGGCCCAAGTTCTCAGGTATTAATTAAGAGCTTATCAGAGCAGAACAATGCCCTGCCTTTAAAAGTCAAGACCCCTTAAAGGAAATGGCAGAAGTCACCAGGGCTCTCAAGCACTTTCACTCCTGCATGATGCTCCGTGTCTACCTTGTGCTTTTGCTTCTGAATAAAACCCTATGCTACTTGGATATGTGTGTGAACGTCTCCAATCCTTTGAATGATTCCTCTGCATCTTGGGGTGCAGCCACAGCCAGTGACAGCCTTATCTCGGCCTTTCTCAGGCCTCCACTTTCTGGCTCTCAGCTCTTTTCCCGCTGGAGGTTTTGCTCCAGGAGGAATCCGAGGATCGTGTAACAATGGAGAGACCCTGTGCTCAGTTTCTCCTCTGTGCTCTGGAATGAGGGCGCAGTCCCTTCCTGGTGTAGGGCTCCAGCTGAGCACAGCCCACACCCCTAGCAGAACTTACCTAGGCTGCTCTAGAATTCAGCCTTGGACTTACCGAAAATGCACTTAGCGGGAAGTGCCAAGCCGGCGAGGGAGAGGCAGGCTTGATGGGTACAAATTGCACATTCTCATATGCAAATGCTTAATAATCAGTTGTCTCAGCAGCACATCTTTTATCCCGTCCCTTCTGGAAGGATGGCATCTCCTGCTTCGTTGTTCCTCGAAGATTGATGGCCTCGTGTGGGGCTGCGACAAAGGCTCTTCGTGTTCCTTCTCAGGCACCCTCGTCCCCTTGCAGAACCGCTGGTAATAAATGTGTTGTAAAAGATGGGGGTGTCAGCATAATTAGTTCTTCAGCAGCAAGATGGCTGATGATTTATGGGAGGGGGTCCATATGTGCCTTTGTTCTTAACCCCAAGTCAATCACAAAATGAGAAACTCCAACAGGGACTCCTGGACAAACCAGCTTAGTTGTCTCATAGACAGAGAATAACCTATCAATATCATATTATTAACGTCCAGGAGAAGGGAGATATTAGGAGAGATTCAGCTCGTTTTTTCTCGGACCATTGATGGCATCTGATCCCTGGATCGTTAGCATGCTACTCTGGCCTCCAGCTCTCTTTATCTCTTTCCCCAGGCCTCCCGTTCTTCCCCCAGATTGAAGATCAGCCTTACAACATGCCCTACCCCTAGACTGTGATTTAATATTGTGCCCTCTAACCACACGTCCCCTGGAGCTGCGCCCCACATATGTCTTCTATCTGAGTGGCACAGGCAACAGGACTCCCTAGCTGAGACAAAAGGAATTCAAAGAGCCACAGATAAGGGGCCGGTGGTCCAGCTCAGTGGGGACACTGTTTGCCTACCATGTGTAATGCCCAAGGTTCAGTCCCTGGTACCACAGAATGTGATGTGGTGGTGCTTGCTTGGAATCCCAGAATTTTCGAGGTAGATGAAGGAGGGAAGGTTAGGAGCTCAAGGTCATCCTCCTCTACATAAAGAGTTGAAGTCCAGCCTGGAACACACGAGGGCCTGGCCCAAAGCAAACAGAATGAGAAAGTCAGGCCCAGCCTCTGAGGAGTCTGAGCTTATCCCTTCCCATCCTGCAGATACAGCTGGGGCTGTGTAAACCAGTCATGGCTGAGTCCAAAGCTCACAGGCGTTCTTCAGTCATGGAGAAATACAACAAAACTCTAGAAACTTTTTTAATCAACAAAGCAGATACTGTATAACATGGCTCAGGAGTATAGTAACAGTGGAAGTCCTGGTTCTTAGCCACAGGCTCCTACCCCAACCAAAGAAGCCCACGGATCCTTTCCTGAGTCGTCAGAGGCAGAGCAAAGTAGGGAGAGATGTGAGGCCAGTACTAAGCCACTCAGCCAAAAATGTGTCTCAATGTGGTTAATGCTTCTTCCCATGGAGAAGGCTCCACTGTGTAGTCTTCTGAAAGAGGTTCCAGCGTATGGATGGTGTGTGATGGTAGCGGGAGGACGTGTCCAGCCTGTGTTTGGTCACAAAGTGTAGGGCTGGTTGGTAACTGGGGAAGTGTGGTTTGGAGGGTTTTGCGGAGTGTCTCCATCAGCTAAACCCCCCTTTACAGACCCACTTCTTTCCAAAGTCTCACAAAGAAAGAGATCAATGCCCCTTTTCTTTTGCATAGGGCGAGGGGGAGTGAGGCAGAGCCTAGCGGAGGAGGCTTGTCTTGCTGTCTTTTCCTTGCTGTTCTGTTCCTGGCTGGGGGACAGGAGCTAGCGCACAGGAGCCCCTGCTGACAGATAAGGAGTCAGGAAGCCCGGCTTGGGGCAATCGTACCTCCTCGAGGCTCCCATTGCCCTCTCATCCTGAGCATTGCTCTTAGCCTCCTAGTCTGGTGAGGCTTTCCCCACTGAAAGCACAGCCCATCTGCTTTCTCTCTGAAACAACTGAGAAAAGCCCTTTGCCTTGGTCAATGTCCATGGGGCTCTGAAGGAAAGACTTTTCCTGTTCTATGGTCATGTTCAGTGACCACAGGGTGATGCCATGGGATGATTTCCTCCAAGCACAGCCATTCAAAGCAGTTATGACTCCCATCAAGGATCAAGATCAGGCCTGCTGAGGTTCCCTCATAGGAGGGAGGGGGCCAGTGGGTAGTTAAGACTGTAACTGAGATTCCTGTTACTCCTTCCTACACCCCTCTCCCAGCTGCATGCAATTCCACCCAGCTGCAGGGAGTCAGGAGGTGCTGTGGGGAGCATAAGGTTAACCAAAGCAAGCCTCCACCTATTCAGTCCAAGGGATAAAGCCCTCACCCATGCTCTGTAAGAAAGCCCATCAACCCACTGGTTTGAGAATCTGGATTGGGTGGGTTGATGCTTCCATCTGTCACTGGTGTCCTGTCTGTGTCAAACAGACATTTGTTCATAGCTCCCCAGGGAAAATTCATTCAATGACTATGAACACCCCAGACGTCAACAAGCACATCTGAGACACCAACGGTGATGTGAAGAAAGGAGGGAGGCCAGAGGGAAGCTCCACTTCCCTGGGTGACAAGCTTCTCACACAGAGTCCTCCTCACGCCTCACCTACTGTCAAGACCTGATCCTTCTCCAAAGAACGGCCAGTGCCATTCTCCCATCGGAACTGCTGCTTCCAAGCCATCCTAGTCCCTGCAGTGACCACCCCTGGATTTAGTGAGTGTAGGGCCATCTCTCTGGGCTCTATTTCAAGCATTTCATGGGGACCCTTAGGTAAGGGGGAAGAACTGACTCTAACAGAAGCCTCTGCAGGAGCTGGCTGGAATGCTGTATGGAAGGTTCTCTGCTGTCCCCTCCCACGGGCTCACCTTCAGATCAGGATTCTCTGTAATGATGGGAGAAGCCTGCTCAGCCACTGTAGTCTAACCCTCCCCTTCACCCACTTCCCTCTTCCTCTCCTTCTTTGTCTTTGCTGCCTCATGGTTGTCCAATTCCTTGTTTCCATGCTACCCAGATCGTGGCGCTTGGAGGAGCAAATCCACACAGCCTGTAACTGGCAGTTGGCTCAGACTGCTTGATGGATTTACATCTTTAATTAAGACAGCACTTCTGGCCACGCTGTGGTTGGGCTGAAGAGCCAGATACCCTCACACTCACCGCAGAATGCTATTCCACAGCCCCTAGTGCCACCGTTTGGTGAAATGGTGGCTGCGCCACAGTTCAGTGGCCTGCCTCAAGTCCTCATTGCACTGTCCTTGGTCTTCACCTTGCTTATGGTCAAATGGCATCCTGGCATCCAGTTCCTGCCAGACTGCACACAGGAGATATGGGTAGCTCCCAAGACAAGCAACAGTTCTCTGTGTGTAAGTACAGCCGCATGCCCAGTAGCTGGTTATGGTAGAAGCTATTCCAATTAGAAGCTTCTTTTTTTGACTGATCATAACTCACTCTGAAAATAGCTTGAAGGCCCAAATCATTTCCTGTTGGTCTTGGCTGGAAAACAAACTCTTTCTTTGGGTCTTTAAAAAGGCTTTTAGAACCCCATCCATTTAGCCATCACAGGGATAATGAAAAGCCACAGGGGGAGAAAAAGAAAGGAAAAGAATGGTCTGGTTTTGCTTAGTGTCCCATGACTCAAAACTAGTCAGAGCCTGTCACTGCTGGTGCTGAAGGCAGTGACTGTAACCGTGGCTTGCGAGGGATGGGGTCCAACCCAGATGGAAAATTACATAGCTTTTTCCTGAGGATTTGAAATTGCTCTGACATTGAGTCGCTACATGATAAATGTCTGATTTTACCCTGGCTGGCTCTGCTCTCATCGTCTGACCGTATTAATTCCTCCTTGAGATCAGCGCCTTGCAGTGGCCTCAAAGGAGGGAGAGCAAGGGCTTGTTCTAGTTCTCTGATGGGCTACTTGCCCTTCTGGCTATATTTGCGTCTTTGTTCCCTCCAACTTATTTCTTTCTTCGTTGATTCTGACCCATGCAACCTCATTAACCTTTGGCCGTATCATCAGGGTCCTTTTATAGTAGAGACATTACCCAGGTGCTGACCAAGAAGTGAATGTTTCTTAACTTCTGCTCTGAGAATAAATTCCCAGGTTTTGCTGGCTGAAGCTCAAAGCGAGTTCCTAACCTAGATTTCTGGCTGAGCCAAAGACACACCCATGAAGCCAAGAACACCCTGGACTGCAGAATTAAGAGTTGCCTCACCCACATTTCTCTCTACAGGTGAGCTCAGGACACTGATCCCAGTGTACAGCTCCAGGTGAGCATTGTTTCTATGACAACAGGAAATGCACCAAAGCAGGATGCTTACACATTCTGTTTGTACCACTTCACCAAATTCACAGCTCTGGAAAGTCTCTCTCTCTTTCTCTGTCCCTCTCACAGACACACACACTCACATACAAATCCACTATGCACACACACACAAACTCACATAGAAATTCCCTATGCACAGGGGGTCTAGGCCAGCATGCACATGTATACACATACACATACCCAAGTACTTGTGTACTCATACAAAGTACATAGCTATTCATTTAAGTGTGCCTATGTTGACATGCACACACATGCATATACACACACTCCCATACATATGTGTTCATATGTCCTAGCACATAGCAAGTCACTACATGCATGTGAGCATACACTGTTGTGCACATGTGCTTGTGCACCTTTATTTCTGCACTCACCTGCCACCGCTGCTGTTCTTTCTTAAAACAGTATTACTGTTGTTTCTTTTGCTGTTGCTGTTGTATGTGGTGGTGGTGGTGGTGGTGAGAGAGAGACAGAGAGAGAGAGAGAGAGAGAGAGAGAGAGAGAGAGAGAGAGAGAGAGAGAGACCGTGCACATGCCCCAGTAAGTGTCGTCAGAGGGCAGCTTTGAAAGTCAGTTCTCTCCTTCTGCCACAGGCTCCAGGGATGGGACTTGGGTTGCCGGGTGACTGAGTGACTTCCCTGTTGCTGAGATGAAACATTACGAAAGGCAGAAAAGTAGGAATCATCTCCATCATGGCAGGAAGCGTGGCAGCAAGCCTCAGGCAGGGGCAGGAGCAGCTGCAAGCAGGAATCAGAGCTAACTCGAAACGGCCTCAGAAACCTCAAAGTCAGTCCCTCTGGCAAGGCCACACCTCCTAAGCCTCTTCTGAGCAGCCACCAACTGAGAGCCAAGTATTCAACTGTCTGGACTATAAGAGACATCTCATTCAAATCACCACACCAGGCTCACACAGTCAGGCCTTTCCCCATGAGTTTGTCACTGGTGGGCCTCTACTATTCTTGTGACTGGTCATCCCGCATTTTGCCATCACAGCTCTTCACTGTTCAGAGCAAACCTTCCTAGGACCACTTCCCACAGACCTTAGCGCAGTCATGGACCAGTGCATGGGGTGTGACGAATGAGTGCCCTGGCCCACATGCTTCGGGTCACTGCCTGACACTAGTGAGGTCCAGCTCACTGCCACTGCCCTGCCTTTGATTTACCTTAGCAGGCAGCCTTGCCTAGTGGATGGGAAGCTAGTCCAGAGCCAGTGGTGGGCCTAAGATCATACACACCCTCAGAAATGGACAGGGATCTGTGAGTGTCTGTGGGCGGCAGAAATGCCTGGGTAGAGAGGGGCAGGAGGCAGAACTTTCATCTCAGATTATTTGTATCATGCTTAATCTATTATTAAGCACTTAACCCTTTCAGACTTCTCATAGTCTGGAATTACCATTGTAGATGATTCCAGAAATCAAAGCAGGCACGCACAGGCTGGGGCATGTGAAGACCACATCGGCATGAGTGTTGTCTGATCAAACATGGCCTTAAGCGTGTACGATGGCAGTGAGAAGACAGACGGTGCAGATGTCAGGTCAGAATCTTCTGGGGGTGAGGGGGAAGAAACACGGTGAGGTAGGTCAGAACCGGGAGAAAAGCGTCTCACAACAGAGCCCTGCCCTCTAAGAAGGCCTTGCTGACTAACACTCAAGCCAGGGCTTTGGAGAAGTAAACTCCTGCTATGATCTGTGAGCATGAGCTGTGAGTTGTGAGCTGTGGGCTGTGAGCCATGAGTCATGAACTATTAGTGAGCCGTGAGCTATGAGTGTGAGCTATGAGCTGTGAGTGAGCTGTGAATGAGCTGTCAGTTGTGAGCTGGGTATCATGACCTGTTTAGATTTCCCTGCCTTGGGGGCCCACTGGAACTGCTTGGTCTCCAGCATGCCACTATTGGGGAAGGAGGCACCTCTGGGATGCTCGGCCTCGAGAGAAGTCCTTGTCACTGGGAGTGTAGCATCAGGTCATCACAGGGCTCTGTCCATCCTCTCTCCTCCACTCACAATGTGATCTGTTCTCCACACATCAGTCCATGTCACCCTCATCTGGGCCAAGCCAATGGGCCCCTCTAATCTTGTGCCTCAGCCTCCAACACTGTTGCCTAACGAACCTCATCACTCTGTAAAGTTAGGGAACTCTGGTGTTTCCACACAGTGATGCAGAGCTGGCCGATGAAGAAAGCTGGTTAGAGGAAAAAGCTAGAAGGCTTGGAGGAGCAGGCTAGAGAACGCCCAGGACGCTGTAAGGGGAGCATTTTGGCAACTGTGGTGAGCCTTCCGAAGTCCAGGATGGTCTGCACTGTAAAGGGCACAATCCTGATGTCTCCACTATACGGATGACACTGATAACTGAAGTGAGGGTTTAGCTGCAGCATTGCAGGGAACTCCGCAGGAAGCACCTATGACTGAGGATTGACAGAAAGTGGGGCTCAGAGAGTGATTTAGAGGGGTCCTGAGCTGGGGGCTCTCAGATCAAGGAGGCATTTTCTCCCTGTGCAGCAAGACTGCTGGGCCGCCTTTACTCCTCCTCACAGTGAGGTCAGAAGCAAATAAATAAATAAATAAATAAATAAATACAATAGTGGGAAAATTAAATCTGCCCAGGAAGGATAAGGGAATAATGGCCAAGAGGTCACACTTGTTAATTAATTAATGAGATTAATGCTAATGTCCAGAAACCACTTGGGGCCTTGAGGTTAAGCTGGTGATAGAAAGCTGGGGTTCTATCATCACCACCCTCAAAACCAAACTCAAATGCTTCCCCAGGGCAATAGGAAGGGCATGCCACAGACACAAACTCCAGAGTCCTCAAGGCTAACCCCAGGCTTCAGAAGTTTAGAAGTGCAAATGTGTGGGAATGTGGCTCAGCTGGTAGAGCTCTTGCCAAATATGCACAAGGCCCTGGGTTCCCTCCCCAGCCCTGCATAACCTGGGCATGGTGCTGCATGTCTGGGGTCGTGGCACTAGAAAGGTGGAGGTAAGAATATCCAGAGGTCATGGCCTCTACACAGTGAGTTGGAGACCCTGTTGGGAGAGGCAGAGAGAGAGAGAGAGACTACTTGTTTACAGACTTGATAGCCGCTGTTTTCTCTTCCTCAAATCAGACCACACCCTCCGTACCCCTCTCTGCATAGTTAATTAACAGCTCTTGCTATGACCTCATGGCTCTCAAGAAGAGTTGCCATCTCCCCTTCCTGCTGTAGGCTTAGTCCTCCTGAAGGCCAGACCCACAGATAACTCTTATCTAGCCCATTTCCACTTGGCCCCTGGCTTGTAGGCCAGATCATATGACATGACATCCCCCCCCCCCAAAAAAACATATTAGGTAGACAGTCCTGTGTTCTTCCTAATTGAAGGGACTGGGTGTTTTCCTTCCCCATTAGGACCACGTCATGGCTACCTGTGTATAAGACATCCCTCTTAATAAGGCTCTCTGAAAGGCAGTTGGTCCCAACTTCTTCAGCATACCAGCTATATCAGCTTTACTTTCATCTGAAGGCCTACCAGAGCAAACCCACTTCAGGAAAGGGTCCCCGGAGGTCCTGGGGAGTAAGGACCACATTGGGCTTCATGTCCCTACAGACAACCAGCAAATCATCCATAGCTCCTTCCTGGAGTCCTAGGGCCTAGAGAGGACCTGTTGGGGGCAGACCTCGGCATTTTCCACTTGGCTGCAAACTTGGTCAATGGGGTGGTTTTGCAGGCACAGAGAAAGCACAGGGCAGGTAGCTGTGGTGGATCCCCACTTCCCAGGGGGTCTCAGGGCAAGGCCTCACAGACAGTCCTCAGCAGGGAAGTGGGAACAGAGAAGTAGCCATGATGATGCAGTAGAGCCCGTGGAAGGTAAATAGCAGCCATGTGTCCTGCCAGGGACACCTGCAAGAGGCTTCCGAGAGCACCCTGAGGAAGGACTCGTTGCCTCCAGCTTTGATATAAAACTTATGGTTTTCCACCCTCCATCCCAGGACCCTGGAGGGACCCTTCTCCTGTAGACCCTTCAGCACATGTCCCTGGAAAGGCCCATGCTCTGCCATAGCAGCCCACTGACCACACAACTCAGACACCTCCTCAGGGGCTCAGGCAATTGAAGGAGAGTTGCCTTTCCTGGACTTCATTGCAACTGACTGGTTTCTTTGGAGAAAAGTGATTAATAATGAGGAAGGAGAGCCTTAACCTGCAAGGAGAGAATTCTTCCATTTAACAAGCTGCGTCCACGCCATTCAGCTTGGAGTACAAGGAGCCGCAGCCTGTGAACCCAGCCGAGCTCTAAGCCACAGAGGCCTCTCTGGTGCCAGCTGATGAGTCCGTGAAATGACCCTCAAATTTCTAATTAGCTACAGTGTGGACCAGCCCAGCACTTCAGATGCCAAGAACAGAACTGCTTCTTCCTGGGAGTTTATAAATTCACAGTCTATTGCAGTTGGGGAGGACTGCCCACCAAAGCCTGAGCTCCTCAGAAGGAATGCAGGCCCCTGATCCTCAGGAGGTGGGACTGTGCACTCTGCCAAAGTGGTGGATTGTGTGAGGAGCTGATCTTGAGTGACACAGAATCACCACTCACTCCCTCAGGCATATCTCTAGTCACCTCTTGAAGATACCGTAGGTGAGAAGGTGCCATTTTGCTTAAGTTCATGCACAGGACAAAAACAAAGTGTCCTCTTTGTCACTAACTACAAGATTGTCAGTCATGTGCACCTGGCTGTCTCTAGCCACTGTTTGAAATGACATGAAAGGTGACATGAAGATTGTCTGTATTGGACCCTCTATACTTGGGGAGTCCACCAAAGTGGGGTCGCCCAGAGACTACAATGATTACAGATGGACCATCCATGTCACCCTGGGTCAGTCATGGTGCTTGGACATTGAGCTGAGTGTCAGCGTGGTACCTCTTGGGAAACTCTGCTCATGGCTGTGATTAACACTAACGTCAATAATGAAGAAAGGCAGGCTGTCTTCCATGTGTGTGTCTCACACCTTCCACATGTGTGTCTCTCACACAATCAAGTGAAAGCTGTATCAGCTATTTCCTATTGCTTCATAAAAACATGATGGCCAAGGCCATTTGGAGAAGAAAGCCTGTGTTTGGGCTTATGGTTCCAGAGGAATGACAGTCCATCATGACAGGGAGGCATGACCACAGAATCAGGAAACAGAGAGATCACTCATTCTGCTACAAACCTAAGACAGAGAGAGTACACTGGAAGTGAAGTGAGGCTTTAAAAGCTCAAAGCCAGGCCCCAGAGCTGTACTTCCTCCAGCCTACACCTCCTCCAGCCTGTCCAATTGACACCACCAGCTAGAGACTGCATGTTCAAATGCCTGAGCCTATGAGGGGTATCTCATTCAAAATCCCACAAAGGCCTTTAGAGGAAGAACTGATGACCCCTGGATGGAGGGACTGCTGCCCACATAAAGACTGTAGGCTTCAGTTGCATCTTCACCTCTTTCCTCCTTCTGCAGCCTGCCTAGATTCCCCTATGAGGACTTGCCAGCCCTTCAGCTGTGTGAACCAATGTCTCAAACTAAGTCATTGTCAGCCTTCTTCCCCACTTCTCAAACACAGATCTGTAGAGAAGTTTTAATTCAGCCATATGGCTACTCTCATGGAATACAGACATGCCCTTAGCAGACACCTTTAATCCTTCTGTCTAGAATACAGACATACCCTTACACACCTTCAATCCCAAACAATGAAGGTAAAGTTAGTTTGTAGAAGGAAGCACTCATGGTTGAAAGTGATGTCTAATTAAGAGGCAGAAAAAGTGATGGATCAGAGAAGGGTTTGATAGAATAAGTTGGGGTGGGGTACACCTAACTCACCAGAAGAGACAGGAAGAAGAGGACTTAGGTGAGCAGGACAGAGGGACAATGGGAGGAGGCAGGTTGAGAGAACAAGCTAGACACAGATAAAGACAGAACAAGCCAGAGAACGAGAAGGAGCCAGAAGATTAGTAGATTGCCAAAGTCAGTATGAGGCCAAGCAGAGCAATCCAGTCAAAGGCCGAGAGAAGCCAGATGGAATCAGTCAGCTTGGAGAAGAGGTTGAGCCGGAAGAGCTGAGAAAGGGTGAGCTTCTTCAGCAGTAGGCCTCAGAGTCTGAAAACATTTCAGGCCTAGATTGCATGGAGGCTAGAGGCTTCCAGGACTAGGCCTAGGATAGGAGACAGAGGCAGTAAGCCTCTGAGACAATTATAACAAGCGGAGAAGAGATGAATGAATGCAGACACAGATGGGCATTGCTATGTATGTTGTATGTAGACATGCACACAACCTTCTGGCTGGCCATTTCCTGGAGAGCCCTCTTTATGAGCAGACACTAAGACTCTCAGTGGCGTTTTCTGGAGTCTGATTATGCCAGGTCCCTCTCAGCAATTCCCAGGTGTCCTCCCACCCTGGTTTGTGCTCTGGCTGCAGAAGCTGCTCCGCCTTCTGAACAGAGATCAGATAAGGCATGAGAGGCTGTGCCAGAGGCTCCTCTGCAGCACAGCAATCACTGAGCTCATTCCTTCCTCACACTTGTTATCTTCCCTGCATTGTGTGTGTGTGTTCATGTGTGTGAGTTCAGGCAGAAGAGTGCCATGACACCAGTGTACAGACTAGAGGTCCTCTCCTGTCACCTTGTTTGAAAGGAGGTCTCATTTGCAATGTGGACTACAGACTAGCTGGCCCACAAGCCTCTGGGAATCTCCTGTCTCCACTTCAATCTCACCACAGGAGCTCTGGGATTACAGACGTGTGTACAACTGTGTCTGACTTTCCATGGGTTCTGGAATTCTGAACTCTCGTCCTCATGATTGCTCAGCAAACCACTGAGACACCTTCTCAGCCCCTCTCCCTCCACGGTCATCAGCAGCCAGAAAGAGAGCCCTCTGTAAGAGTAACTTTTCTTCACCTGTTCTGCTGTTGTCCCGGAGGCTTCCTGCCTCTTTCTGCTGAAGTAGGCCGAGCCCTGGAAGCTTCTGGCCTCTGTACCATCTAACCAGGCCTACAGTGTTTCCAGCCTCTGAGACTGCTGAGTAAGCTCACCCTTCCTAGTTATTACTGAGCTCTGGGCTGGCTGGTTCAAATCAGCTGTTCTGCCTCAAGCTCCTCTCCCAGATGACTTATTCAATATGGCCTTTCTCTCTCAGTCTTTGAACTGCTCTGCTTATCTTCAAACTAACTCCAGGACTCTGCTCTAATCCTTTGGCTCCTTCTCATTCTCTGGCTTGTTCTGTCTTCACCTCAGTTCTCGCTCTTCTCTCTGCAACCTATCTCTCTACTACTGTCCTGGGAAAATCTCTCTCTTTCTCTCTCTCTCTCTGTCTCTCTCTGTCTCTGTCTCTGTCTCTGTCTCTCTCTCTCTCTCTCTCTCTCTGCATTGATTCCCTTTCCTCTCTCTTCTCGTGAGAGTTGGGCTTATCCTAGTCTGTCAAATCTTTGGCTGAGTCATCGCTATTTCTGCTACTCAGTTAGACATCACTTTCAAGCATGGCTGCTTCCTCCTACAAACTAACTTCACCTTCATTGGGGTTAAAGGAGTGTGCCACTACACCTGGACCTAAGCTTTTCTTTACCAGATACTTGCTCAATACTAGGCTGAATTCATCCTCCTGCCTCTGTCTCCTGGATTAAAGGTGTTTTTGTATTTGAGCTGGATCACACAGGCCCAGAAGGTTTTTGGATGTGATCTCTTGCCAGAACAGTCATGTTCTGAAATAAAATTCCTCTACATCCCTCCAAACATGCACATATGGGTATAAGGTCAACGGCATGGCCACTGTGTGTTTTATTGCCTAGTATTTAATGGCATCATCTTTTTTTTTTCAAGCAATATAATGGTTAGGTTAGTGTGTGTGTGTGCGTGTATGTATACATGAGCACACATATGTGTGCACACTCATGTGCATACATGCTCTGTCTCTCACACACACACACCAATTACTTGCATACTACTAACACTTTAGTGTTTGACCAAAATGACTAAGTGGAACCATACAAAAGCAGACTAATTGACAGCTGTTTACAGCTGTCCTGATTAGCTTTAATTGTCAACCTGCCTCAGCCTAGAGTCAGCTGAGGGTAAAGCTGCAGCTGAGGAACTGCCTAGACCACATCGGCCTGTGGGCATGTATGTGGGGATTATTACAGTTGTTCAGTAGCTTCACAGGTCCAGCCACTGTGGGCAGCATCATTCCCCGTGCAGAAGCTCCTGGACTATAAAAGAAAACTAAGCAAGTATGAGCTGGGAGAGAGTCATTAAGGATCCTCTATGGTTCCTGCTAGACTTCTTTGGCTACAAAGCCGGGTCCTGGGCTGGAGGTGATACAGTGTGGAATAGAGGGCAAGCCTGCCTTCAAGTTCCAGTCTTGACTCCTCTCAAGGACAGCCTATAGACATGGAAGTTAAGGCAAATAAGTCCTTTCCTCCCTTAAATTGCTGTTGGTCATGGTGTTTGTCCCAGCACCAGAGATCAAGCTAGAAGAAACATTCCCAAGCATTGCTGTTTTGTTCAGGAGTTCCTTGGACACCACTTTTCCGCTCGTGTTGCCACCAGTAGCCCAGCAGTGAGGCTTCTGTCTCTCTGCAAGCTCCAGTTGTCTCGGATTCACGGTGTGGCCATAAATCTCCCCTCACCCCTCAGCCATATGTCGGTGGCTCCATTTGCAGCCTTGGCTATGCTCAGTTGGATGGAGGCTCCATCCAAATGGTCCATTTGGACGTATCCATTGCCCAAGCTGAGGACCGTTAGGCTCTGACATGGGGACAGGGGATGGAGGATTAATGGAGTAAATTAAACATCTGATTTGGAGACATGCTGCTGAACCCTGTCCAATGACAAATTAAAGCTCATTGGAGCCTGTACTTCCTGTGCCAGACACTGTGAAGGAAAGGGACAGGGGTTCCGGGACTGAGAGAGAGCTGTGTCCTCAGGATGGATGGAGCCTGTGCATCTTCTGGGGAAGGCTGCCCCCATCATCTAGGATCATTTAGGAGTGTCATTTAGGAGGACAGGCATTTATGGAGGGAGATGTGGGCCACATGGTACCAAATTCAGAAATCTGGGCAATGTCTTCCTGGGCACCATACAGCTGGGTGAGCTGGGATGGGTCCTTTGGAGGTGGGAGGAAGAGAAGTCACCTCTGCCTGTTTCTCCTGCTTAGAAGTAAGCCACCTAGGTAAACATTTCACCTACTTCCTCATCTGTCAAGGGAGACAGGGAATGCCTACCTCATACCTCACAGACACAGGGACAACTCAGAGTCCATCTAGAAGGTGCTTGGAGCTGACCCATGACAGATGTGCAGTGGGAAGATATGGTTCCAAGATCCTGCAGCTAGATGTTGTCAGTCTGACGTGTACAGGGGTCCTGCAGGGACATGGTGCTCTGTAAAAGCAACTTAGATTGACCTGAGGTGATTGTCATCTTGGAGGCTTACTGCTTCTGTCTACTAACCTAGGCCTGCCTAGTCCTGGGGGCTTCTAGCCTCCATACAATCTAATCTAGGCCTAGAAGGTTTTTAGCCTCTGAGACTTACTGATGAATAAGTTCACCCTTTCTAGCTTTCTCTGAACTCTTGCTGGCTGGTTCAGCTCAGCTGTTGTGGCCCAAACTCCTATCCTCACTGACTGACTCAATCTGACTTCTCTCCTAGCCTGTGACTGAATTGCTCTGCTTGGCCTCATGCTAACTTTGCTAATCTGTTCTAATCTTCTGGTTCTTTCTCATTCTCTGGCTCATTCTGTCTTCACCCGTGTCTAGCTTGTTCTGTCTCTGCAGCCTGTCTCTGTACAGCTGTCCCAGGAGAACTGGCCCTCCCCTGCCCCTCTCACGCTGCCTTCTAAGTCACTTCTCCTTCCTCTCTGTTTTCATTAGAGTCGGGCATATCCTGTTTTGTCAAATTTTTCTCTCTGGTTTGTCACTTTGCCTCTCAATTAGACATCGCTTTCAAACATGGCTCCTTCCTTCTATCAACTAACTTTACCTTCATTGCTTGGGATTAAAGGTGTGTACTAAGGGCGCATCTGTATCCAGTCAGAGTGGCCATGTTGCTGGATGAAAGTCCCTCTACAGAGCTCCCATGTGCACGCTTCCCCAACTCCACAGAACCTCCCCAGGCCTGGGGGGTCTCAGGTGCTGAACCTAACACTGAGCTGTGCTGATGGCCCTGCAGGTCCTGGATGGTGTGGCCCACGGCTCCCTTTGTTTGTAATGACATGTGTATGTGTGTGCATGCATGTGGTCACACACATACCACAGAGTTCGTGTAGAAATTGGAGAACAATCACGGACGTTGGTTCTTATCTCTGCCTTGATGGAAACAGTTTCTTGTTCCCTGCTGCGTATACCAGGCTAGCTGGCTTGAGATTCTCCCTTCTGGCCGTGAGAATGCTGGGGCCACAGATGCACGCTGCCATACCCTGGGTTCACACGGATCTTGTGGGTTTGAATTCATTTCCTCAAGCTTGTGTCACAAGCGCTTCACCCACTGACCCATCTCTGCAGTTTCCAAGGCTCTCATACTGGATGCCCTGCACATTGCATGACTCACGGACACAGACCTGTGACACACTTGCTTGGTAAATAGTTAGGGACCTTCTCAAGAAATACTGGTGGCAGGTAAAGCAGAGGAGCAGGGCCCATGGGTCTAGGGTTGGGGAAGTTTGTCCTGTAGCCAAATGGTGTCCACACCTCAAGAACCAGACTACCTGCTTAGCACCTCACACACGAGGGCAAGGAGGACAAGGTGCATGCTGGAGTTAGCAGCACGATGCGCTGTGTGGTACCAGGCCTGCTCAAGAGTGTCCCAGCTGGGCCTCATCTCAGATGGTCCCTCTGCAGCAGGGTCCACCCTAACAAGCCTGCAGTGTTGTGGCTGACAGCTGACATTGGGATGGCTGCCAGGACCCGTACAAATCATCCCAGGACCCGACTTCTTAGGGCTCTCAGCAGCAGTGGAAGGATGGGTACACTGGGCTATCCTAGACCTTGATGGGAAGTCTTCTTCCAGGAAGGTAAGAGCTTCCACTTAGAGGAGTGTGACATGGGGTCCCAGGTAGCAGTAGGGCAGTAATTGGCAAAACGCTACCCTCCTGGTACCCTCCACTTCTCCCCGGGGCCCTTCTAGTCCTCTCTAAGGATACATCAAGCAAGAGCAGCAAAATGCAGTGTGGCCATGCAGGCTGAAGCTGGCACTGTTTAAAGAGGGCAGAGGTGGGCCAGCGAGCTCTAGGAGTCAAAGGGGGATTTTCTGCATTGTGTCCAAGTCTCTGGGGACGGACAGAGTCCCTGCTGGGGGAGGAGAAGCTGCTCAGGCCTGATGGTGTCCATCTCTGTTTCTCCCCTTGGTTTGCTTTTTCTTATGGCTCATCCTCTCCGGCTTGATGTCTAAGGCCACCCATGGGCCAACCATATTTGAGCAATTCTGTCCGTGTCAGACATCGACTGAGCAGTGCCAGGTAATGGCTGGCATGTTACCCGTGTGGCCAGCCTGCCCACACTAAAGACCTGGGCTGCTACGCTGTTAGCTGCACAGAGGTAATGAGAAGCTCTCTCAGAGCATGAGGCAGAGTTCAATGTGGAGAATTTAGTATTTAGTAGGAGAGGGATGGGACAGAATTACAAATATCCCACTAATGTAAACCACAGCTACTTCCCAGTAAAGTCCCAGACTGGGCCTCTCACACATCCAAATTGCAGTTTCTCTCCTAAAACCCAATCTGTATTCCACCTCTCTCCCGCCTTCTCTTTCTTCAAGGCCTTAATTTTATGAGCGATTGCTTTGAAGAGGGGGGATCATCACCGGTTTACTGAGAAGTTGTACAATTTCTAATTGCCTTCTCAAAATTTCTCCTTCATTGCCCACAGCAATATTTAATGCTGGTACGGTCATTATCCTCTCCTGGCTGGCTTCTCCTTTTTCCTCTTCAGCCACAGGAAGCTCCCACCCCACCCCTGCCTACCCCTCCCTGACAAAACTGGACTGTACTCCTCACCCATTCCCAACCAGTCAAAGCCCACCTCCTCCATCTTTTCTGGGATCTTAACATGCCCCCACCCTCTGCCCCAGGACATTAGCACTAAGTCATTTCTTTCTAAAGGATTCTTTCTCACATCTTCCCTTGACCTATTTCTTCATGTCTTTTGAGTCTTCTCAAATGTCACTCCTGGTCTCCCTCCCTCGAAAGCCAAGTCCTTCCTGTCTGATCATCTTGTTTTATTCTTCATGACCCTTCTGAGAATGTCAGCCATATATACAATATGCTATGACTGCATTTGTCCTCGGTGCTGCCCCCTCTCTGAACCCTGCTTCTGCTCCTCTAGTCTCCCTCCTAGTTCACATTTTTTAAAAATGGCCACCGAGTTTGTTCAGCATCAGCTATGTGCTTTACTGACCAGTAGCTGCACTGCGCCACTGAAGGAAACGTTGCCCTCTATAGCTGACACTGTCTTGATGCAAGCACGCAGGGCCACTGGCATCTGCTGAGAATGAAGCACAAAGCACAGGTCAGGCTCACCTGCTCAACATGCAGACTGTGTGCACAGGAAGATGGTCAGTGTGCTCTGAGTCTACAGATGGTCCCTTAAAGCTGGCGCCTCTCCTGGCCTCCTCTGGTGATTTTCTAGTCCTCCTTTCATGGTCATGTTTGAAGATGATATACAGAAGCCAACCGGATCTGCCTATTCATCAGTACCTCTCCAGGAACTTGCTGAAATGAATATCTTCATGGGCCGTTCCTGAGCCACTCTGGTTATGTGCAGTCCCTAGTCTCTGCTGATAGACAGGTCCAAGCACCTCAGCATGCTCCGCAGTGCGGCTCAGCGCTGTGTGGGTTAGGAACTGCCGGGTCAACCTTGACCTTACCTTCGGTGGTCACCTCGTCCTCCCTCTCCAGCATCCCCCTGGCTGATTTCAAGCCATCACAACCCACTATTGCCCACATGAGGCTCTGGCTCAGGCTTTCATCTGGATGTCATGGAGTGGCTTGCGTGCATTCCTCTTCCTCCATAATCTTCTCTGCATGGAGCAGAAGGAGGCAGATGCTGCAGCAGCAAGCAGCTCACATGGCTGACAGCAAACCCCATCCTCCTCCCTCTACAAGTCACTCCCTCCTGCTTCTGGCCTGACACAAGGAGAAGGTGTCTGGGACCTGAGGTGAGCCTGCTGCTGGGGCTTCATCCTCACTCCCATCAGACAGTGGGAGTGCCCTTTGAGCTCTCTTCAGGCACACCTGAGGTTGATGCTCTAAAGTTGACCGAGAGAAGAGAGAGAACTCACTGTGTGCTTTCCTAAGACCTACTGTGCGTGCCAAGAGAGTGGGAAACCCATGTGGATGCTGGACACACAGCAGAGCAGACAAAGAAGCTGGAGGATGGATGCCGTGGAAGGATGCCAGCATCCACAGGAAGATTCTCTCACCCGCAGAAATACTGTGCCATCCATGAAGGGATTCTACCACGCATGGGGGAATTCTGTCATCTATTGGAGAACTCTGTCATTCATGGGAGGAGTCTGGCCTCATGGGTGGATTATATCATCAACAGGAAGACTCTGTCATCCATGGGAGGACTCTGCTATGCATGGGAGGACTCTGTTATATATGGGAGAATTCTGATATCCATGGGAGGACTCTGTTATCCACGGGAAGACTCTCATGCTCTTGGAAGGACTCTGATCCCCACCAAGGTCTCTGTAATCCATGGAAAGACTGATTCTGTCATCCGCAGGAGATTTGTTAATTATGATGAATTTCTTTCACACACTTCAGGACTTGCTCAATGACAGGAAGTCCCTAGACATGTTATTGCAGTGGGAAGTCTTCCCATGGATCACGGAGAGCTTGTAGGAATCAGAGACCGCCCAAAGGCATGAGAGTCCTCCCATATATAACAGAGCCCCCCCCCCCGGGGATGTCAGAGTCCTTTCGAGAGCATTAGAGTCTTCCCACATATAACAGAGTCCTCCTATAGATGACAGAGTCTTCTCGGAGGAGAAGGTGTGGCTACATGGAGTAAGAAGGCAGCTGGAGTAACAATGTGGGATGCCATGACAGTAGGGTGACATTGCAATGTGGAATGGAGCTCTGGGAGGGAGGACTTGAAGTTCCGTGATAGGGAGGAGTTACCACCTGTGATCTAGTCTGAGGCTCTGAGGATGTCACAAGTCTGTAGCTCTCAGCATCCGTCGTGTCTCCCAGCCATAGCAGGCACTTAATCTATGGGGAAACCTCATCCCCACCCAAGATGCTGAACCTGTGCCTGCCTCCCATCCCCAAGGCAAGCACACCTCAGTGCTCAAACGCTGCTTCACCTACCGGAGCCACAGCCATAGGCCTGCCTACAGTGTCTCGGTAGGAAACTAGGGTTCCCTGAGCACTTCAGGGATTGTACCCGAGAACAGGGAGTCTCTCCCACCTCATGCTCTAGGTATCTCTGCTTTAAGCAGCATATTGTTCAAGGCCCAGAATCGGAGGACAGATGCAGCTGCCAGTGCCAACAAAGTAGGGACAAATGTGATGTTAAAGGGAAAAGAGGGAGAGAAAAGGGGAGGGAAGAAAGGAGGAGAGAGAGGGGACAAGAAGAAAGGACGGAGAAAGGAAGAGCGAAGGAAGTGAGAAAGAGACATGAAGGGAGGCGGCATAAAGGAACAGAAGGAAGATGCCTGTCCCACGGAAGACCCTTGTCCTTGTGCGCTCGTCCTGGGTGGACACTGATAGCCCTGCTGTGGCCTTGCTCCAAGCTCTCCGAAGAGCCTAAGAAAACATTCCTGTCACTCTCTGTTTCTGGACACCTGAGCTGAATCGGCAGCTGTAGGGACCAGAGCTACTAAGCCCTCCCCTAAGAGGCTAAGCTCTCCTCCTATCCTCTGCTGGTGTTGCCCAGGGCCTTGAGGGAGCAGTCTGAAGGACTGCAGACTCCTGCCTCTGAGCAGAACCTTCCACAGGTTCCAGAGCACAGGGGGAGACCCTTCCTCCCCATGTCTCCAACGCTAAGCTTGCTCCTGCCTGTTTTGTTTTGCTTTTAAATTGGCAAAGTCTTCATTCTTTTGATAGAAATGTTCTTTGTGAAAATGTAAATCTAATGGATAAGCAAACAAATATCTCCCGTAAAGCAGGTACTGTTTTGATTCAAAACACAAGTGAATTCCCGCACCTTTGGAGTTTGATGGAAGCAGGCTTGGAAGGAGAATAAAAAGGCAGCCGCTATGTCTTGGTGAACATGCAAGTTCTTCTTCCCATCCCCCTCCCTCTTCACCTCCTTCTTCCCACTTTCTGTCCTTCCTCACTCACTCCCACCTCATTTCTATAATGCATCTCTTCAAGCATACCTTTATGTTCTCTATGTATAGTGTGTGTGCCTGTGCATTTGTGTGTGTGAGTGCCTGTGCCTGTATGTGAGTGTGTGTTTGGGTGTAGGTGTACCATGCAGTGCATCTGCAGAGGTCAGAGGACAACTTTCAATGTTGATCCTCAGCTTCCTCCTTGTTTGTCTTAGGGCTTCTTATTTGCCACCACACAGACCAAGATGGATGGTCCGTGAGCCTCTGGAAAGTCTCTCACCTCTGGGCTCTTCATAGGGCTGCTGGGATCACAGACATGTGCTTCAATGTCCAGCTTTCCCTGGGTTCTAGGCTTCCCGGCTCAGGTCCTCATGCTTCCACAGGAAGTGCTTTACTGCTGAATACCCATCCACCTATCCACCCCTCCCCCATACCAGCTCCCAAGCTTGTCTTTAAACACCTTCAAAAAGAGCCTTGACTGCTCTTCTGTCTAGAGCTGAGCATTCTCCATGAGCGGCCAGAGTGCCTAGGCTCCCGGGTGCGGGTGCCGGGCAAGGACTAGCCTGCTGCGGGCCCCCTTGCCCCAGTGCTGAGCATAACAAATGCACCTGCCGGGCCATCACATTAGCTCTAGAAGGAGACTGTGCAAAGTTGTCTGTTGGATTTATTGCTGTTAATACAGCAGAATCCAATAACCACTGTTCCTTTAATAAACAGCATGTCTGCTTAACTGGGCCAGTGGCCAGGGGACAGTGCAGGAGCTCTGCACAAGCTGGTTTTGATGAGTCCACTTCCTTTCTCTGGGAGGGTCGGCTCCCTGTCTCTTCCACCCCTCAAGTGGAAGGCCTAGAGCCTCAATGGCAGTGTCTGTTGAGGGCTAGCCCAACACCTCCACAAAGGCTCAAAGTAACAGTGGCAGCTCCCACTACACATGGCTATGTGAGACGATTCTGTGGACACGGCCTCAGAAACCCACTTCTCCTCCGCCTTCCCTGATGGGGATTAGCAGGTCTTCCTGAATAACTGGGAGCCTGAAAGAAATTAAGTGCCTGGTTCACCACACCAGAGTCACGGACTGAGAGCATGCCCACTGGTATGCCATGCGCCCTACCCAAGGGGGCCTCACCCCCACAGCCTCCCCAGAGGAAGGGAACTCACTGCAAGGAGCCTCTTCCCGCCTGTCCATCAGCCTCAAGAGGGAGGAATATGGGTAATGAATTAGCTGTCAAGTGCAGGGTGGGATTTTTATTTTCTAAAGCGAATGCAAAGCAGATCAAACATTCTTTATTTCACTACCATTTCCCAAGCGAAACAACTTTAGCCTGAGGGGAGAAATCAATGTTCAAAGCCCTCACTCATTTTTTAAAAAGATAAGTGCTGTGTTTAATACCTAACAGAAGGGCTTCTCAGAACCCAGCTTCCACTAGAGGTTAGGCGGCAGCAGAATGACTAGCAGAGGAGTGGGGGCTGCTAAAGGGGGGCTTGTGCATCCCGAGAGCCCCAAGGAGAGACAGAGATGGGGCTCTTGTCAAAGGAGCTGCCTCTATTCCCAGTTAGTTTGCTCCCCGGGTAACTGGGTCCCTCCTTAACACCAAGTGGACCCCAGGGGAGGCATAGTTCAACCACAGTCAAGTCTACCTGAAGCAGTGGAGAAAGCCTTGGTGGGGAGGCCTGTGGCAGTGTGTGTGTGCCAGGCATGCATGTGTGTCTACTTGTGTGCTACATTCACACAGGCATGCATGTGTGTCTACTTGTGTGCTACATTCACACAGGCATGCATGTGTGTCTACTTGTGTGCTACATTCACACAGGTATGCATGTGTGTGCCTTGTTCATTGGCCACAGCAAGAACTAGGAAGAGCCGTTGTTCTCTTCAGGCCTTTTTCCTTGCTGCCTTTAGGTCAGCAGGATTCACAAGGCTGGGAGCCAGCCCTTTGCTGGCTTCAGCAGTCTCTGCAAAATCTCATCTACTCCTTGGAGTCAGCACTGTGCAGTGTGCAGGGTGTGGAACAACCCTTCCCAGCTCCCTCCCTCCTTCCCAGGCTGCGCCACCCTGCTGAGGAGCTCCAGACTCAGCTCTCTGTGGTAGTGTCCACCGTTCTGAGAGCACACCTATCCCCCAGCCTGCCAAGGCATACCCATGGCATGGAGCCAAGGCTGAAGCTGCAAATGGAAGGAAAAACCATGTCTTGGGAAGTCTTAGTGACTGAGGTGAAGAATGGGGTCCTGTTGAGAGTCCTTCAGGCCCGCCTAAAAGCCAGTGCCTGCTACAGGCCTTGGCTCCACCCAGGCCCTTCCTGAGGAATAGGTGTGGTTCCCTTCAAGGCTTCAAGGAGTTTAAGCAATGATCCCCAGCCCACCCCATCTTTTCCCACCCCACCCTACCCCATCCTACCCTACCCTACCCCACCCTACCCTACATCACCCCACATCAGCCTACCTCACCCTACCTGACCCCACCCCACCTCACCCTACCTGACCCCACTCCACTCCATCCCACCCCAAAAGAGCACTCTGCTCTTAAAGGATAGCAACAGCTGCTTCCACCAGTGACACCCCCATGACTTTGAAGGTTTGTCTCATAACTAGGATGGAGTGTCCCCCTAACTCTGTCACCTCACTTTGCAGAGCACAGTGAGTTCCATTCTCCCTCCAGCGTCGCCTTCAGCATCTCCTTGGCCAGCACACTTGGGACACGTGAAGAAAAAGCTGATCTTGGAGTCCAGACTTCCAAAGCCAGCACTGCCCTTCTAACGATCTTCATGGTACCTTCCATCCCAGCAATGACAGGGAATGACCAAAGATCCTGCTATGTGCACAGAGTAATGGTGAGATCACACGAGAGGACGGCATCTGGAGCGTGAGAGAGGGAATGGTGCAAAAGCCTCAGCATACAGGGGACGGACACAGAGAGCTGCTTCCTTGGTGGGACCAGCCCATGCTGTCTCGAACTCATTCCCAAGGTAGGGGAGACTCAGTGGAGCATCTGCTTGCTCTGAGTATACCTGCTACCTTGCCCTTTCCTCTAGCTGAGTACAGAGGGAGGGAGAGAGGAAGGGTTCTCTTTGGAACCTACAGGTGTCAACGATGCCCTTGAGAAATTATGGGAGGGTTTTCCCGGGGAGCTGGGAGCTGGATCCCATGCACAGACCCAATCTCGTCGCTCCAGAAAGTTAATTAGTTTTCTCTCCTTTCTATGGAGACTGAGAGGCAGGCTGGCTGGAGTCCACATTGAATGGCGTACACTGCATTCCTGTGTATATTCAGCCTAATTTAATTTTGAAATTACGTTGGGAAACGTGTGAAAACACCAATTGCGAGGCATAATTTAGAAAGCCCATTATCTGCTAGTTGCCTGCCAGTAAAGAGCGGCCGGACCGTGAAGACTCTAGAAAGCCCTACCTCTCTTTATCACAGGAAGAATTTGCCCACAAATAGCTATGAAGGGCCCATTATCTTGGCCCCCAGAGGACTAATCCTTTGTTAGAGAGAAGTTGGCTCAAAGTGGGAGTGATGGTGCTGAGTTCCCCTGCTTCTGGGGGATGCCTGCCCCTGTGAATCCTGCTGCAGATGTGGTGTGAGCACAGTGAGACAGACCCTAGGCTACAGCGAGTGGTTATAATTATTTTCTTTGGTCATTATTCTTGCTCCTAGAATTTATTGCAAACTAGTTGTCAGGCTTCAGGAAGTTTAGATTTTGCAATATCAACTCTCAGGGTAAAATATTAGAGGAGAATTGTCTATGTGTTCTGATCACACTACACAGGGGTCATAATTCTCTTGGTGCCAATTAGAATTTCAACAAATCAACCTGGGAGAGATACCAGCTGACCAACCCCACCTCACACACACATACTCTGAATCTCCAGCCTCAAACCAGTTCTGATTTCATTATGGCTGATGGAGTCTGTTTAAATAAAAGTTTGTACCTATGCATGCCAGGATTTGATTAGAACTACCTTTCCCCATCAAGAAAAAAATGTGTATATGTATATATATATATATATATATATATGCGTGAAAATATAAGACTGCCCATAGAATTCTAAGTATTTTAAGAAATAATTTTTAGTCACTAATATGCCAAGTGATGCGAATTAATTTACAGGATAGATATTGTCCAATGAGGTCGGCCATAAACTCGGCATTTATATTTAACAGCCATCCTTTCCAAACACCTGTGCAATGAAATACCAATATGCTCCTCAAGGGAAAAAGGGTGTCAGCAGCAGACCTTGCTGAGGAGTGTCCCCTTGCTGACCCGCTCTTCTGCCCATGTCCACCTCCCTGGGCGTCTCAGCCCTCTTCACTTGTCTCTCTGACCATCCAGACATCCAGAGCCCTGACTGAGTGCTGTGCTTACAAGTGTCCCATTGCTGCTGTGCAAGATCCCGTGAACAGGATGGTTTAGGAGCAGGGAGGTGGTTCCTCTGGTGTTTGCCACCTGGCCTGACTCCAGCTCCAGTTCACGCTCCAGCAGCACAGGAGGGAAGGAGAGAACCAGCTCAAGGTGTCCTCCGGCATCCAGGTACACACACACAGAAAGAGAGAACTATCAGGTTCTTCAGGCAGCATGGTTCATGGCAGAAACCAGTTATGATACATGACAAACTCTTGGAAAAACATGATTTTATTTACTTTAAAAAAATTACTGTCTTCTCCCTGCTGGGTTGGGAACTGCAACAACAAACAGCTTCTTGGCTGTGAGGTAGTTCCTCATGCATGGAGAGTCCCTAAATGCAGCGCTTGTCCTTCAGAGCCCTGAAAAGAGAGGAGGGGAGGAGGGTGGGAAAAGAGGGGCGCTAGGAGGGGAGGGGTCACCTTCCTTCTTTGCTGTCTAGCAGACTGGATGGTGCCCACCACATTGCTGAAAGGATTTTATTTTCTCAATTTACTAAGTCACTCTCCAGACATTCCCAGAAAGAACACATCAGCTTCGGAATTCTATAATCTAGTCAAGGGATACCACTTAGGTGTATCTCCTGCCAGCTGCATCCCCTCACTCATCCCCTCACTGGGCAGAAAAGTCCAGTGTCCAGACTCTCAGAGGATGAGCTGGTGTCTTCAGAAGTTCACACTCCGGGAAGATCTCAATGCCACAGCGCACGTTGATGGGTGCTATCTGCAGAGCTCCCTCTGGGCTCCACCGCTGAAACTTCCCGATTCTCGGGCTTTGGAACACAAAATGAATCATCCCATTGGCTTTCCTGGCTCTCCAGTTAGAGATTCTGGAACACTTAGGCCTCCATCATCAAATGGGCTAATTCCTCAATAATTGCTTTTCTCACGTGTAAAATGATGCATCCACCTGGAGAGGCCTTGGTAAGGCCAAAGCAAAGGCACGTGGAAGGCACCCACTTAGAGTCCACACCAGGCCACAGCTCCACAAGGCTATCACATCTGGAAGCTCCCAGAACCTTCTAGTGTTAGGGACACTGGCTCATTGAATACAGGTGGTTCCCTCGGGGGCATATCCTGGATATGTGCCCTGCTCATACAGAGTATTTGTATTCAGTGTCCTCTTTCTCACAGAAGGATGTCAGGACCCAAACTGTGTCCCCAAAGTCCTGTGTCAAAGTCTTAACACCCAGTACTTCACAATTTGACTTTGGGACAACCAAATCTCTCAAGAAGTCACTGAGTTGAAATGAGGTCAGCCGCCTGGGCCTGATCCAAAGCAGTCCCTGTAAGAGGAAAGCTAGAGGTGAAGAGATGGCTCAGTCAGTTGAGCACTTATTCCATAAGTGTGAGAACTCAACCAGGGGCCTGTGGCACTGGATCTCCAAGGAGGGAGAGGACAGGGCCAGAAGGTTTCCTTGAACATAATGACCAGACAGACTGGCTAAATCATGGAGAGTCTGTGACACCAATGTCAACCTCTGGCCTCCTTGTGCATGTGGACACACATGTGTATGCCAAACGCTCACGTATGTACATGTGTACATATGTGTACATACACACTGATGGGCTTGCTGAGCTGTTGCTTCAGGATCTGGTGTCTGCATCCTTCAAAATCCATTGCCTAGGCTGCAAGCTCATGCCTGCTCCCGCAGACAGCCAGGCTAGTTTAGCTCAGTTTTCTGAGCAGGGAAAAGTTTTCAAATGACTCCTGAACAGAGTAATTTGATTTGCTGAGAAGTAGAGTTAAAAGTAAATTGCGCTAAATTAATATTGATTCAAATTAAGCCATTTATCTCTTTATGCATTTCAACTCCACATCAAATACAATGATTGCTTCAGCTACCCCACAGCAAACAAAATTACCAGTTAAATCGCATCTTGTGGTGGTTTTCCTTGTCTGGGAAAGGAACACTCTGTGCACAGCCTCAAGCACACACACGCATGCTCACACACATCCAGAGCCCAAAGCTGAACTGGTAGTGGTTTGCAGCCGCCTGGAGCAGAGGTGAGGGAAAGGTTGGCATCTGCTCATGATCTTGTGCGCTGCACGGCAGCTGAGCTTCTCCTTAGGACAAATGTTTCTTGTAAGAGTTCACAGGTAGGCCTCTGCTTTCTGGGGGTTCCCAGAGCTGGGCTTCTTGCAGTTGTGATAGGAAGATGCTAAGTGTATGCATTTGTGCCTGTGTTCTGCATCATTTAGGGATGCTGTTCTAGTCTTCGATCTGTTGCTATGATAAATGCCCTGGCCAAAAATAACTCAGGAAGGCTGAAGAGCTAGTTCAGATGCTATGAGCTGGCTACTCTTTCAGAGGACCTAGGTTCAATTCCCAGCACCCACACATCAATCTTTAACTCCAGTTCCAGATGATACAATGGGCACCAGGCAAACATGTGCACAGGTATGCATGCAAGAAAAAACCCACATAAAATAAAATAACTTGGGGAGGAAACAGTTTGTTTTGGTTTTTACCACTAGATCACCAGCCATCACTAAGGGAAGTCAGGGCAGGAATTCAAGCAGAAAATCAAGCAGGAATGACAGGAAAATACTCTGGGTAGCTTTCTAATACATCCTAGGACAGTCTTTCTAGGGATGGTGCCACCCACAGTGGGCTGTAACCTTGCATATTAATCGTCAGCACAAACAGTTCCTCAAAGACACGCCCATGGGCCGATCTGATGGAAGAAATACTTCAGTTAAGGCTCCCGCTTTCCAAGTAGCTGTAGGTTGTGTCAGTGACAATAAAAACTGACCAGTACATGCCGGCTATCCAAGAGCAGGGAGATGGGGTGTTCCCCACTTCATTTCTCACCGAGAACAGGTGTTTGAAAAGGAAACAGCTGTTCAGGGGACACTGAGCCCCAGGACAAGGGTAAGTGGTAAAGGATCTCTCTAACTCCTAACTCTAACTCCTCCCAGATCCTCCTCTACCTCCTCCAGTATTGGGATGACAAGAGAGCCACCCTGGTGACCTCTCACCCAAATGACCTCACCATAGCTTAGCTCCATCTTCACAAACACACTGTCAAATCCACTCACACTCTAACACACTTTTGAGAGCCTAGAGCTCAGATAACATCACACAGGGACACAACACTGCCCTACATGTGCTTTCCCTGTGGTCTGACATCCTGTCCCTGTGATGGTAGGATCGGACACTGTTCAACTTTCACAGCCTCATTGCCTATCCAAGAGAAAGAGATTTCCCAAATCTACTCCAGTGGAACCCCAGCTACCCTGTCCCTGACACCAAACTGGACTGGCTCACAAAGATGTGGAATCAGTCATGTGTCAGGAGATGACCCTTCTTATGTCTATCCTGGGCTGACATAAGATCCCCTCAGAAGGATGAGAGAGACTGTCATGACCGGTTAGTCACATCTGTGGTGGGCATATCATGGGAACAGCGACACATGCCTCATGAAGTTCCCAGGACCCGCTTAGTCCAAGTCATCTGCCCCAGCTGACAGTCAGAGTTCGGAAGTGGCTGCACAGTTCCCCCGTAGTTTAGAGGCAAAGCTGGAGCCAAGTTCTTTGAATTCAAGTTCTTAGCTTATTACTGAATGTTCCCCAGAACGTTCACACACTGGACTTTGATCATTAAAACATAAAAATGGAGGTTGCTCATTGATAGGTTTTTTGAAAATGTGAATAAAGAAGGTGATCACAGACATGCTCAGCTTGTTGTAGTGCCGTGTCCAGCAGTGCAGTGGAGGCTGCACAGTGTGGTCACAGGGCTGGAGAGAAGGTGGTAAGCTCCATTCCACATTGCATGTACTGTCAGGGAGGTAAATGAAGTTTTTTCTAGGGCTGCATGGGTGGGAGGGTTTTTTTTTTTTTTTTTTTGGTCAACATTGGGCTGCTCCTTGAAGGGTGAGTAGTAAGCCTTCATACAAGGAAGAGAAAGGGAAAATCAGAGAGGTGGGAAGAACAGAGCAATGCTCAGGGGAAAGACAGTGCCTGAGAAGCATATGCCAAGAGGCTGGAGCAGAGAAGGACCAGTGGACAGACACTCAAGTGCACTGGTTCTCAGAGAATGCACTGCTTTGCCGCAGCTACTGAGAGAGCCTGGCTACATCAGCCTAAACAGCTTTGTGACAGGCTTCATTTCCTTGCTGAGAGAGAACAGGCCTGAGTTTTCTGTTCCTCAGAAAAAGAAACTGCAGTTGCAGAAAAAGCCACAGAAACTGGCTTGGCCAAGACAATTGGCCTAGGGAGAGAAGGTTGCTTAGCTGCTGGTCCCTAAGCCCCTAAACCCTGATTGAAGTCATGAAGCCTCCATGAGCACCAACCAATCCCAACTGAGGTTACTTAGCAACAGCAGGAATTCCCCTCTCTGGCTTTAAAGGCCTCCAGCTCCCCTTGGGTTCTCCACCCTGTTGTGAAGGTGGTGGCCCAGCATGCTGGGTATGAAAAGAATCAGACGCAGGAAATTCGCCCGCGAGATACAGGAAGGAACAGGAGCCAGGACTGAGTGAGAGATGAGTGAGTGAGAGACTGAGTGAGTGAGGGACGTAGGCCAGGATTTGTCAAGTGAGAAGAGTTTTTATAAACAACTTTCATAAATAATAATAAGTCTGCATGTCTTCTTTATCTGGAGGATCAGGAAACCTCTGATATAGTGAGCTGAGCAGCGAGTCAAGCCAGGGATGAGGTTGCAGGGGCCGAACGGTCACTCTGTCCTCCAGCTGGGGATGGACAGCCACCCACGAGATCTGTCAATCAGGGCTCCTCACCAAGCCTTGCCATTCTGGGGTTTTCTGCCATTGGAGCAGGAAACACCAGCTTGACCAGCCCAGCCTCTTTCTCCAACTCCTTCGTAGCTGAGCTAATGAGTTACACGGTGAGTATTTTGCTTAATGCATTTCCTACACTGGAAACAAATACATGATGAGCAGGGAGTGTGTCTGAGGAAGCTTCCAGAGCAGACTGGTGTTGACACTGATGTGTCTGGATTGTGCTGGCCACTGGGGACACCTCATCTGATCCTTCAGAGAGAGAGGGAAGCTTGCTGCCCTCTTTGTCCGCCTTTGGCTTAAGTTGCGACGTTCTTCCTCTCCTGCTCTCGGATCTGGGTCACCCAGAGACCAGCAGTCGGGGCTGGCCCTTCCTGGAGCATGGAGGGATCTGCTGTCACCCTCCCTCGTGTCAGCATCCTCAGACTCATGCCCAGCAGCTCACCTTCTCACTCCCGAGACCATCCCTGCCAGGTGCCGCTGCCACTGTCTTCCCTGGCTGCTTCTCCTTGCGCCTCCTCCTGGCTATCCTCCCCTTTCTGAGCCTCACAAACTTGAAAACTGCGCCTGAGCTCTGGGTCCTCAGAAGACTGTCCTAGATTCACTGTTTGCATCCCCTCTCGATGGTCACCAAGCAGTCTTCCACTGCTGTGACACATGACAGCTGGGGGTAGAGCCATTTCTTTGGAATCTAACCTCTTCCTGTCAGGCTAAATGAGTCAAAAGACCCTCAGAATCCCCATGTGACTGTGTTTGGAAGTTTTATATGAAAATACAGTTCTATTTGATGACACCAGGGTGGGCATGCCTGCATTTGCCAAGAGGGGACACTGAGCATCCGTGTTCATGCAGCTGTACCCTAAATGTGCTTTCACGGATCATCACAGCAGTATGTGGCACTTAGCATTGTGAGGCCACAAACCAGGAATGAGGCATATAACCCGCAAAGATGACAGCTCGGTTGTAGCAAATCCTATTCCTCTGCTTCACTGACTCCAGTGAGTGTGTTCTGAAAGCCTGCAGGCTCAGAGTCAAAGGAAGGCCTTCATGGCTGCCATGACTTCCTCATCTAGCACTGTGATTTGATTAACATATGGAATCTCTCTCCTCACACACATGTACCCTTTCAGGTGATTGAAAGCTTGGTGCCCTGCCAGGAACACTTTGGGAAGTTGAGGAATCTTTGGGATATAGTTAGAAGAGTTGAATCTTTACATATGGTTCAGGGACAAAGTCCACGATGATGAAGAAAGCATAGCAGCAGAGGACCCCATGGTGGTAGGTCTTTTGGCCTCATCACCTCCCTATATCTCAGGGAAGCAAGAAACAGAGACATGAGAGGGAGGGGCAGATGCTAAGCCACACCTTCTTCACCACGGTTGATTATGTTCGCACAAAGCACCATCCAAAAGGAATCCTTCTTCTCTTATGCTGCTTTAGCATGGTGGGTATTTTTATTTTATTTTATTTTATTTTATTTTACCACAGCAACACAAAAGAACCACTACTCCAAGGTTTAACTAAATAAGCTGTGGCATTTTCTGAGCTGGCTGCACACCAGGCAGCTCACTGTAAGTGAGGTACAGTCCCCCCACTGCCACCCCAGATCATCTAACTCTATCTTTCCTACTCAGAGGTTCAGACTTGTTTCTTCAGATGGGGCCTGTATGAGGGACTTCTATGCTGTTATAAAACTCCATGGCCAAAAGCAACTACAGGAAGAAATCTTATCTTCGCATCTGGCTCCAGAGGGACAGACTGCATGATGGTGTGGAAGGCATGACATGGCTGCAGAAGCAGGAAGTTGGGCAATCACGTCTCAGAGGCACACAGGAAACAGACAGAGAGAGCAGGAAGCAGGGGGAAGCCTGAGACCCTCAAAGCTGGCCCCCAGTGACATACTTCCTCCATGAAGGCTACACCTTCTGAAAGTGATGAAGCCTCCTGACCGTGGGACCAAGTGTTAAAACACAAGAGCCTACAGGGCCAGTCTCATTCAAACCACCATACTGTTTCAGCCAGGTAAGAGTACAAACAACCCAGCAATCTGAGTTCCGCTGACTATCAGGGCAATGTGCTACCTGAAACCCACATCCACCCATCAGTCAGCTGATGGAGAAGGTGGGGAGTCCTCAGGCAGGCCTGCCTCTGTCTGCCCTGCTGAATTCTGTTCCCCTTCAAGGATGCATGAGTGATCGCCCTCACTCTCCTACATACACCTATTCCTCAGCCCTAACAGCATCCAAAAAGGGAGTAGATATAGTGTCCCAATCTTTCTGGCTCAAAGATCAGGGGCACAAGAAAAGCTCCCCACACCTGCAAAGTGGTGGCAGGCGTGACCCCGAGACTGCAGCCTGGGAAGCAAGGTAGGTGGTAGGCAATGCAGAAAGAAGCTAAGGCAGATGGCATCACCCTCCTCTTCCCTGAGTCAGTGACTCTGGGGAGATTATGCCTGGAGACATGGGCTGAGTCCTGAACCTGCTCACAGCAGTAGACCCATCCCTAAAATGCTTTTCTGGGTCACAGCAATGATGTTACAAGGAAATGACTGCATGCCTGAATGCATGGCTGGAGTGAGCTTGGAAATGGGCTAGGAGGGCGTGGAGCTGTCTGGGTGATGAGGAGAAGCACACGACCCCACTATGCATGAGATAAGGTGGGCTCCAGTAAGGTTTTCAATACAGAACACCACGACATGAGAGAGAGTGAGGGCACGTAGGAGCCAAGCGCAGGATCTGGAATGAAAGGAAATTACTCCTCAAAAGCTATGACAACACACTAAATAAGCTGCCTGCATTCTTGCCCTCTCCAGGTCAGCCACCAAGCATGATTCCTCTCACATCACGCTGTCCTAGAACTTTCCAAGCAGCTCAGAGAGATCAGGTTGTCAGGAATCGGGGACAGCTCTTGCCTGAGCCATTCTGCACCCACGGCACCAGGTGGCAGAGAAAACCTGTGGCCGGACACTCTGGTTCCAGCTCAGGCCACGTTCACCACCACATCCAAGCCAGCACCTGTGTTTCCTGCACTGCCAGAGCAGAGTGTTCCAGGCTTGCCAGGTGTAGAGTAACACCATTTCTCTGGTCAGCATCCCGGGGTCTGAGGAGCAAACCCATCGTTACTAGCCCAGAACAAGGCATCTCCAGGGCTGTGCCAAGTCTTCTGGGCATCATCAGGACAACTCCACCTCTCCCGGATCCAAAGCCTTTCCTCCAGCGGGGGAAACAGCAATGGCCTTGGCCCTGACCTTATCTTCCTCTGACCTGTCCACGCTCCTGGCTTCTTCCGTGGCTGCCTGGAGGCCAAGGCAACAGAGAACCCATCCCAACTCCCTTATTTAACCACTCTGCACTATCCCACAGATAGGACATGGGGCCTGCTGGGCCTGTCACATGCCATTCTTGGAACTTCTTGACTACAAAAGCTGACTGGAAAATTTAGACTTTATCCTGGGAACAAAGACAAACCCGGAGAGATTGCTCAGGGGTCTACCCCCAGTGAAGAAAAGCAGTCAGTCCTTTTATGACCCAGAGGAGCAGTGGACTAAGGAAGTGCTTCTCGGCAGAGGTGGTTGGGTTCATCCTGAGAGGCAGGCCGCCTTCTTTTAACCTTCGGATGCAGTGGTTACATTCTGAGTTCAAAGCCAACCCAGCCAAGATGTCGCTGGCAGGCAGGAGTGCTACCAGGCTGACATGTTGCAGCGGGACACATGGAAACGAGACGCAGTGTTCCATCCCATCTTACACAATGGGGTTAGCAGCCATGGAGGGCCCAGGCATCTGTGTTGCGGTGGTGTTCCTGTGCAAGCCACCTGACAGAAACAACTAAGGGCAGAGGGAGCTGTTCCCAGCTCACCCTTTCAGAAGTTCATCCTGATGGGCAGCTCAATCCATACCATGGTGAGCCACAGAGCAGAGAATAAACAGGAATGAGCCAGGAATAGCAGACTTCCAAGGCCTGGCCTCCTATCTCCAGTGAGGCTTCATCGCAAGGTTTTCTGAAGCCACAAAAGAGCAGCACCAAGAAGGACCAAGCTGTGGACAAAAGCTTGTAGGGGGCATTTCTCACTGAAACCATCATAGCAAGTGTCTTTCCCAGAAAATTGGTTGGTGTCTACTGAAGAAAGGCTTGGTCTCTAGAACCCCTACACATAGGTACCTGATGGGCAGCTTGGTCTTCATGTGTGTTTCCTAGTAAGGGGAGCAGGGGCTGTCTCTAAGGAGGGCTCTGTTCACTGATTTTCAGTCACTTCCCCCTGGCGGGGCTGTCTTGCCAGGCCACTGAGGAAGAGATGATTCAGTCCTGATGTGACTTGATGTGCAGGGGTGCCTTGGTGGAGGGCGCTACTCTTTTTTGAGGGGTAAAGGAGGGGTGGGGGAAGAAGAAGGGAGGGTTGGATGGGGAGGACAGGGCAGAGGGGGCTCTGATTGGGATGTAAAGAGAATAAATAAATAAATTTTAAAAAGAAGGGGGGGGACTGTCTGGTCTCCATGTGTCTGTGTGTGCTCTGTTGCTTAGTGACACCTCTGTCATTTAGGAGAGCTCCCATGATTCTCTCCTGGAGGACCAACCTAAAACTTCTCTTCTCAGATGCTGAAATGACCTCAGTGAGTTCAGATTTTACCTGGATGTCCAGGCAGGAAGAACAGTCATAGCACACTCTGCCCGGTCACAGTGAAGAGTGGTTGTTTAAAACATGCTGCCTGTGTTTCGGTCTTCATTTTCCAGGGGGCTCCCTCCTCTTCCCCGTCTTGTCTCTCCTTTTCTCTGCTCCCCACCCCAGCACAAGCGCGAGTTGTGGCTTCAGGGTGGTGGCAGAAGCAGTAGGTGGAAGCATGAGAGGAGTGTGATGGCGAGTGTGTACCTCAGTGACTGTACCATGGGGCAGTCCCTGAGTGTGCCCACCTTCTCCTGCCTGTGTGTGCCCACCTTCTCCTGCCTGTGTGTGCCCACCTTCTCCTGCCTGTGTGTGCCCACCTTCTCCTGCCTGTGTGTGCCCACCTTCTCCTGCCTGTGTGTGCCCACC
>CM053763.1:122184446-122275529 GCA_028658305.1 Pachyuromys duprasi
TCATATATGGCATTTTTTGCATAATTTTTTGTTCTTTGAGGGTTCTTCTTTCTATCTACCCTCATACTTCTGAAATATGCCCCCTCCCAACCTGGGGTCATCTTCTCTCTTACACACCTGCAGAGTCCTGGAGTTGTTCACACTGGTCTCTGATATCTACCATTGCCTTAAGTCCTCACAACTGTGGTGACCCTGCCAGAGTCTCACCCAGGCTCAGGGGAGCTGAACCTCCTGAACTATTGACCCCGGGTCAGCACAGAGGTTCATTTCCACCAAGCTCCATGTTCACCTCTGCACTTCCTTCTTTTCTCTCCTGCTTTTCCCGGTCAGCCTCCATGCTGGGTGGCCACCTCATGCTCCCCGCAGGGAGGCATTCTCTGTCCTCAGAGTCAGCTCCAGCGGTAAGTGCAGCTCCTGCTGTGGCCATCTCTCAAGCTACTTTGAGGTCCTGCCCATCCAGGAGTGTCGGTACTCCCTCCCACATTCGCTTGCCCTCCCCAGTCCTCCCCCCTTGCTCCTCACCAGATGTCATCTTCACTGAGCCCTTCCCAGAGCAAAGTTCTTCTCCAAATTCTCCTGCTGTGCCCCACCCCCTTCTTCTCCAGCACCCCCAAAACTTAGCAAGGCTCCAGGTAGCTGCTTAGCAACTGCTGGCAAGTGACTGGAAGGCAGGGACCAATGGGTTTCTGGTCCCGAAAACGCAGCTGGAAAGTATTCAGGCACGAAATCTTAGGGGTTGTGTTCAGTCCCCCCAAAAGACGGGCGACAGTCCTAAGCCCAGGTCCTCAGGATGTGGCCACACTGGGAAAATTCATCGCCCAAAGCACTAGACAACATGAGAGCGGCAGGCCAATAGCCACAGGGCAGACGCTCTTAGGGGTGAGGCAGACATGGGTGGCCATGGAGTTGGATGGCTCTAGCGATGGGCTGACGTCGGTCAAGAGTCACCAAGGCCTACTGGAGAGGCCTGAGGTGGAGTGGACCTGGGAGTTTCCCTATGAAAGCTTCCCAGAGCAGAAACAATCCAGACCTATGCCCTCCAGGTTCTGGGACCGGGAGCCCTTGTTGAGGACCTCAGCCTGTCTGGGTCTTCGCTGCAGCAACCCCTGGGCAGTGTGCCCTTCATACCTGAGAGGTGGGAGGGGTAGACTCACCTTGCCCCAGGGTGCAGCTGGGCACTACGGAGCCTTGAAAGGAGGGGCAGCTACAGTAAGCCAAATAGCTGGGGAATGAGTGGACCCCAGGACCGGACCAGGAAGCAATGGTGGGCGTTGTGTGGCCAGAGGCCCAGAGTCACTTGCTGAATGCTTGGGGGCAGCTAGACCAAGACAGCTTGCCTCTAGGAATCTGAGGCTGAGTCCTGGGGCTGCGGGAAACATGAGGCCACAGCACGTGCCCAGAGCCTGCATCCCAGCTAGTCACAGGGGCTGAGCTTCATGCATATGTATTTATGGACATTTAAAGAGGCTGAAATACATATTTAGCAGCCCCGCACAATGTGTTTTATTGCCCGTGTCCGTCCTTTTGTAATATCCTCTGGAAATTCATTTTAAAGGAGATTTCAAACCCAAATGACTGACCTGGTGAGCCCTTCCGGTCCCTGTCTGCAAAGAGGTTTTATTTAATAACAAAGTGTCTTATTTAAAGTCATGCCTATTGAGACTGCTGTGGAGGCACCGGGGCTTCGAGAATGCAGCATTCTACACGCTATTGGCTAAATCAACCACCATGCCTCTGTCGGGGCCAATTTCCCTTTATGTCCTGGGTGCTTAAAACCCCTTAGAAGATTCAGATGTAGTTTTCAACAAGAGCTTGTTGCCTATTTCTCACTCCTTTGAAAACCTACAAGGGCCACGGAAGTCACTTCCCAAAGTCTCTCCCCCAGAGGGTGGGGGAGGCTTTGTACATAAGTAGAAAGACATGTTCTTGTAGTTAGGTACAAGGTGAACTACATAGGCACTCAAGTACAAGGCACTCGAGCAGGAGGCTGCAGGGATGGGGGCAGAAGGTGGCTCTGGAGCCTTTATCCCCCACCCCCACCCCAAGCCAAAGGAAGCACTGTATACACAGCCCAGAAGGGAGTGTACATTGGCTGGAACCTGAAAATCCAGCAGCTGGGTGTGGGCGGGTACTGAGCGACCTGTGAGAGGCAAACAGGCAGTGCTGGGACCACCTCAGCCGGCAGAGCCTTGGGACCTGTCCCCAGCAGAGCACACCACCCCCCCCCCCCATGGCGGGACTCAGTTATCATCCCAGCCCTGGGGAGATAGAGGCAGGAGGTCCTCTTCCCCTACACACTGAGTTCGAGGCCAGCCTGGGCTATGCAAGACCTTCTCTCAAACTAACTGAGAAAGATGAAGGGACAAGTGGAGAGTCCAGCAGCCCTGTGGGTGTGGCTGTGTCACTAAGAGTTCTCCTGCTTGCTGATTAACACACTTACCCCATGGTCCTGGCATTATCCCCCGAACGTTCCAACTTGTCTTAAAAGCTTGCAGATGGGGAAGAACGTGTTGTGTGGTGCTTTGAATGAGCAATGCCCTCCTCAGGGATTTGAACACTTGCTCGGGGCTCAGGAGATACAGCCTGACTGGAGAAAGCACATCACTAACAGCAGGCTTCGGATTGGATAGCCTCACCCCATTTCTACTTCCTTCTCTGCTTCCGGCTAGCACCTGAGATATGTGCACTCTGCCTCCTGCTCCTACATTACCCTCCTGCTGCCCAGCCCCAGCCCGATGGAGTCCTCCCTGTAACTGTAAACCCAAACAAGCTGCCTCCTGTGAGTTGCTTTGGCTCATGGTGCTTTGTCACAGCCACAGAAGCAAATCCAGCACGATTGCAGGGGAGGGAGTCAGCACCAACAAAGAGTTTCTGATCACTTAACAAGAAAGACCCAAGAAATACAGATAGTTTGGACTCAACTGTGTCCCCCCAAAATTTGCAAACTGAAGCTCCAACCTCCAGTTGGTACAATGGAGCACAGGTGTGACTGAGGTGGAGTGATGTCATGAGGGTGGAGTGATGTCACGAGGGTGGAGTGATGTCACGAGGGTGGAGTGATGTCATGAGGGTGGGGCCTCACAGAGTCACTGGAGACCAGGGGCTGCCCCCCACACCCACTCCATACCAACACCAAGGCGGGGTGTGTGAGCACACAGAGGAAGGTGGCCACCTAACAAGCTGGCATGGAGCCTCTCAGGTCCCAAATTATCTGTACTCTGTTCTCGTACCTCCAAACCTGTAAGAGACCAGTGTGGGTGACCCTAGCCTGTGGTCACTGGAGATAGCAGGCCAAGAGAACCTGGCAGACTGTTCTTTGGTACCCATCTCCTGAGCCCTCTTTTAGCACCATGCCAGGATAGGGGGTGTGGCTGGCGTAAGCATGGGAACTTTGTCAGGACTGTACACACTGAGGGCAGCAGCCATGGCTAGGGAGGGATTTCCCAGGTCTGTCCTAGCTCTGTTGCTCCAGCATCTTCTGTCTTCTCTCCTGTTCCTGCTCATCCCTCTTACTGGCTTAAGTGCAAGAGGGAATTGGGGCCAGTAAACGCCCTTTCTTCCCTGTAAGAACAGTTTATTTAAGCCCAGTGAGTCAAAATGTCAACACTGACTAAGGCAGAGCTGAAAGGGCAGGAGGGCTCTGTACCCAGAACTCCTAAGATTATGCTGGAGAGCGACAGCCCCGCCTGCACTTCCCTCTGCCCAGAATAGTTAATAAGGACACATAAGGTTCTTCCCTAATACTCTGGCTATGCCTGTAAAATGAAAAATGAGTTCAATGAGAGGCCTCAAACCCCGACTTGCTGGCCAGAGAAACCAGAACAAAGTGTTTCTAACAGCAGCCCCTGCATTTGGAGGGGGGGTGTCTTCGCTTGTTCTGACCCCCTCTTTCTGACCCTGGTGTGCTCAGGATTCCTAATGAGTCCTGCAGAGCACAGGAGCTGGAATTCCCTGGGGTCCTGCAGGCAAACCAGCAGCAGGTGTGGCTCCAACTGTGTGTGCACCTGACCATCGGAGAGCAGCCTGGTGGAGCAGGCTTGTCTCGACAGACAGCTGAAGGGTGGAACAGGAGCGCCAGCGGAGGGGAAAGCTGGCAGATGAAGAACACCATGGTAGAATAGAAACTATATCTGGGCCAGGGGAGACAGTTCCATGGGTACAGGGTGAGCTTCACACACACAGGGCCAGAGCTCTGTCCCCAGCACACACGTAAAAATCCAAAGATGGTGGCACAGGTCTGTGACTCTAGTCCTGGGGTTGGGAGACAGAGACAGGCACATACTCTAGGGACCCACTACTCGGACAGTCTAGCTCAGTGGTTTTCAGCCTCCTAATGCTGTGGCCTAATGAGTGTAGTTCTTCATGTTGTGCTGATCACTGCTACTTCATAGCTATGATTCTCATACTGCCACAAATAATAATAATGTAAGTATCTGATAGGCAGGAGATCTGATATATGACCCCGGAGGGGTCATGACCTTCAGGTTGAGAACCACTGGTTTAGCCAACCCAGTGAGCTTCCGGTTCAGTGAAAGACCTGCCTCAAAACCTAAAGTGGAGAGCGGTAGAGGGAGACAGCAGCATGGACCTCCAGCCTGCATGTGCACACGGATGGTCTAGTTCATCCACACAAAAACAGGCACAGGCATCACACACACCATATACATTCACACGCATATACGCACAGATACATAGGTCTGATATGTGTTTGGGATACAGATAGGAGCCTTTGCTGTGCTACCGGAGAGACTCACGGAGGTCCACATTCTTTCCAGGATACAGGTTATGAGACGCATCAGCCATGCAGACAACAAGTTCGGTCACCAGGGTCTGACATGGAGTCAGCCCTGCATTTGCAACAGAACACCATCAAACACCACCACGTGGACATCCAAACCACAGGCACGTCGGGAGGGGGACTCGCCGCAGGATCACGATGTTTCCTGGCATGGGGACACGGATCTAGTCCACTAGATCTGTCACAGATCTAATCCATGACAGAGATTCAGCCCAGGCCCCAGGGGTAAGCCCTTTAAAAGAGGCCATGACCAGCCACTCCCCAGGAGGCCACAGAGCTTGAAAGCCCTCATCTTCACGTCACCATTCAGGGCACTGAGTCTCCAATGTCGAACTTAAGGGACTAATAACATCCCAACTGTGTGAGGGATTTGGAGGGGCTAAGGGAAGGAAGGAGAGAGGGAGAGGGAGGCTGTGCTCCGCATCACCACACGCCCTTCATTGGATGCACTGTAGTGACTTCCTCAGTTCCATGATTCATGCTCACTTGGTGAATTCCCAGCCATAGTGGAGGTTGCAGAAATTCCTTAGTCCAGTTGGTCAGCAGTGTGGAGGCCTGGCAGGTGACATGGGACGGTTCTGTGGAGGAGTCCTTGCCCTGCAGTGCCTGGAGCTACAAGTTCTGGCTGGTGAGTGTCAGAATTGCCCTGCAGAACCTGAAAAGAGACAAACTGGCCTCCGAGGACAAAAATATGTGGCATGGACAGAGCTGGCAGAGGGGCGCTGCTCACACAGTAGCTGCCGAAGCCTTGCACTCTGCAGAGATGATACCAGTGGCAAAGGAACAGGATGTTGGCTCTGTCAACAGCCACTGGCACTCACAGAGCTGCTGTGAAAGTCTGTCCATAGTTCAGGTCACAATGACACAGCTCCCTGGGAGCATGGAGGACCCAGACAACAGGGTTTGCCCTGGAAATCCTGACTGTATGTTTAAGAAACTAAAAAGTTATGGTTCATTTCAAAAGTTTCTTGAGTTGGCTTAGGTAGAAATATAGATGAACAGCAAAACAGCGGCCCCTACTAACCCTACCCAAACCAACAATGTAGAGGAAAAAAAATCTTGCTTGCCTACTGACCAGTGGACATGACAAGGGCATACATCTAAAAAGCTTTAAAATAAACAGGAAATAAAATTTAGAGGTGAAACCATGGATTCCAGACTCATGCTCTCATCCTCATTATATAGCACGGTTTTTACTGGCTGAGCTATCTCTCTAACCCCTATCTTCCCTGATAAATTCCTAAATAATTTTAAAGAGTGTCCATGAACACAGAGCCCAAGTGTGGATGGATGGATGAATGGATGGATGGATGGATGGATTGGTGAATGGGTGGATGGATGCATGCATGGATGGGTGGGTGGATGGATGGGTAGATGGATGGATGATAGATTGGTGGATGAATGGATGGGTGGATGGTTGAATGGTTGGGTCGATGGATGGTTGAATGGTTGGGTGGATGGATGGATGGATGGATGAATGGATGGATAGATGGATGAATGAATGGGTGGATGGGTGGATGGATGAATGGGTGGATGCGTGGATGCACGGGTCCATAGGTGGATGGATAGGTTGGTAGGTGGGTGAGTGGATGGATGGAAGGATGGATGGGCAGTTGCTTATGACTGGACCTCAGCCTTGTGATGTTAGACATGGGAACCAGGATGAATTCACTCCTGACAACTACTTGATGGACACACAGAGTAGAAGCTGAGATGTTGGCTTTGGAATCATCTGGCTTGGATCCAAGACCTTCTTGGATTTGTTCAGTAAGCCAAGGTTCCTTTTCCTTCAGTATGATGTTTAATCTCAGTTGTCACATTGACAGGATTTAGACTCACCTTGGAAACAAATCCACTGTCATTTATGTGAGTTATTTCCTAGATTAGATTCAAGTGGGATCACCCACGTAAGGGAGTAAATATGGGCAGCACCATGCCATGGGCTGGAGTCCTGACTGCATAAAAAGGGAAAGCTAGCTGAGAACCAGCATTCATCTCTACTCCATTACTGTTTCCATGTAGCTGACCAGCTGCCCCAAGGTCCTGATGCCACGCCTTTCCCTCCTTGCATGACCAAACACCCTGAAACCATGAGCCAAAATAAATCCTTTCTCCCTTAAGTTGTATCTGTGGTGTTTGGACACAGCCATGAGGAGGCTTAACTAACGCAGTGCGTGTTCCACTCTGTGTCTATGTTTGGGTTCGGAAAGCCAGACTGAGGCCTGACTCTGGTCTCAGCATTCGGCTGCAGAGGCTGGCAGGCCCAGGATGAAAGGTGTACTGAGGACAGAGCTCGACTGGAACACCTCCCGCTGCTGGCATCAGGCTTGAGGCATCCATCAAGTTTATTGCCTCTCCAGGTCTGTGCAGCCCTCCCCAGCCCAGCGTGTGTCATTCAAGATGCAAGGTCTTATTTACAGGCTGATAAAACCTGACAGGAGCGGGGCCTGTAACTGCCCGGCAAGCCTACATCCTGCTTCCAGACACTGTGACCCTCTCATTCCTCCCTCCCCCGTGGAGTGTATCCTCCTCTTCCTCCTCTGGGCCACCACCTGAGGATTCTCTGGAATAGCACAAGGTGTCTGGTGAATTCAGCCAATGTTTTCATAGTCGAGGAGGAGGGAATAGCCAGCTCTTTACTATGCCAATAAATTCTGTGTCCGATTTATCTTCCATCAGGCCGACATTAATATTAAAATCCTCCATGAGTCATAAATCTGTCACACATCAAGAAAAGCAACCCCAGGAAGTCAAAAGAAGCCCTCATTAACAAAGGCAGAATTGGTCCTCGGAGGACCCTCCTTGATGGCCAAACAGACCATTTTCAGTCTGATCATTGTCGTAACGGGCCATGCTGTGGCCACGGGTCAGTGTCTGAATTTCAATTGAACAGTGCTGGGCCGGTAATTGCCGTAGAGGGCATTTGGACAACCCAGAGGCTCAAAGCATCACCACGGGAGAGAGGAAGCCCCTGGAGCTGTGGAGGATGCTGCCCTCCACTGTCTCCACTCAGGAGCCACAGGGACCTCTCTGGACATCCAATAGATGCTTGTAACTGTCCATCTCAAAAAGCAGGCTTGACCAAACCCTGCCTGTGTCCCTGTGTCACAGAGGGTGGCTGTGGGGATGAGACACGCTTGTCTCTGAGACTCTGCAGATCTGGGTGGGATCGCCTGTCTGTAACTCTAGCTCTCAGGAAGTGGAGACAGTGAGATCCTGAGTTCGAGGCCAGCTTGTGCTACAGAAGGAGACCTTTAGATCTTGTCTCAAAACTGAAGAAAACTCAGCAAAACCTCCTCTCAAAGGACCCAGAAAGAAGAGGTCCTCCCTGGCCCAGGGTTGCCAGACCATCTTTAGAAATTGTCTTTGGTGTGTTGCCCATGACAACAGAACTTTGTGTTGGTTTTTATGGACATGGTCCAAGCCATCTCTGTAGGGAGCTGGTACCTGGTTTAGCTGTGGTACCCACAGTGAAGGTCTCAAGCTGTAGCTCTCAAACAAGAGGTGGCAGTGGTCCCTGGCCTGAGCAGTGGTCAGGATAGGTGTGAGACCTTTCCTGAAAACAGCCCATGCCTGTGCAAGTTGTAGGCAGTGGTGGAGTTGTGCTGAGTTTTTTAGGTTGCAAAGGTGGGAACCATTTGGGCCACTGTTGCTGTCCTCTCCCTGCTTTATACAAGGTTATAACAACCTTGTGTCAACTGCTGCCCCAGAAACAGAATCAACTGTGGTTTGGGTCTAAATGCCCCCATCTCCCCTCTCAGGGTAAAAGCTTGACCTCCGAGATGCTACGACTTCATCTGACACTTTGGGGAAGTGGTTAGACATGAGTCCCAGGGTCAGACTCTCAGAATACATCAGTGCCCTTCTAAAAGGGACCCTAGGGAGCCCCTGTCCCTTCCACTGTATGAGGACACCGTGAAAGAAACCGTGTATGGTCCAGGAAGAGACCTCTGCAAGAAGCTGAGTATTGGGGGATCCGGTGTTGACCTTTCACCTCCAGAGCTATGAGAAATACAGTTCTATTGTTTACAAGCTACTCTATGCATGACAGTGTGCTAGAGTGCCGAGAACTGGCTACGGCAATGTTACCATAAAATTCCAAAGCAAACATTTTCCCTCATGGGAGAAGCCATGGCAGATCTCTCTCTCTCTCTCTGTGTGCTTTCCTCGTGTATGTAAATCCCGGTGTGTGGATGTGTCCAACAACCTCAGCCTCATACATTCCATCATCTGCCTTTAAAAAACACCATTCAGGGCGAGCACCTGCCCGCACACAGGTGTGTTCCCTCTGTAGCCTGTTTCCTAAGCCCGGGGGGAGGGGAACTTCGTGAATGCTGTGATGTGGTGATATATATGAGCAGGCAGGTGGCATGCACCTGTGGGTTTCTGGGTGTTTTCTGGGGGGAGTGATTTTCCATCCTTTATGGGACTCTGGTGAGACACGTCACTCAGCCAGCTACTGCATGTGATGTAGAAAGTGCTCACAGAATAAAGAGTGAAGAAAAGCAGGCTTGACCAAACTCTGCGTATGTCCCTGTGTCACAGAGGGTGGCTGTGGGGATGAGACACGCTTGTCTCTGAGACTCTGCAGATCTGGGTGGGATTGCCTGTCTGTAACCCCAGCTCTCAGGAAGCTGAGACAGTGAGATCCTGTCGGCCAGGGTTAAGCACAGGAAAGGTTTACTCGCAAGTCAGGGGTGAAGAAGGCAAGAAACTAGCTGGTGAGGTGTCTCTGGGTCCTGGGACCAGGGCATGGTATCTCCTGGGGAATGAAGAGGCCCCCTCCAGCAGCTGGCAACCCCTGCAGTGAGAGGTCAGCAAAGAGCAGTAGCCTGGGCTACAGACAGAGAAGGGGTCAACAGAGAGGAATGAACACCCCAGATGTGGTTGTGGCATCCTCACCATCATGCATGGCTCTGTGGTGAGCACCATCAACCAAGAGATCAAAATGCTTTTTATCTCAAACTGAGTCATCATCATCATTTGATAGCATCATCCTTTGGAACTAAATGTCCCCTGCAGATTCTGTTTGAACACCTGGATTTTAGCTGGTAGCATGGTTTGGTCAACTTGTAGAACCTGGCCTTGTGGTCTGAGTGGCAGAGGCCGGCCATGGGGGCTGACCTTGAAGGGAATAGTCACTTCCAGTTGCTATCCAAACTCCTGCCTTCTGACCCAGGATGATGTGAGAAGCATCTGCCACTCACTCCCTGTAAGGCTGGAGCTGAGGCAACCTGCTGCCCCCAGCCCACTGCAGGTGACACCCTGTGCTGACCCACTGTGACCAGCCCACTGCACCTTCCAGGAGCCATGTTTAGAGGCCAGTTAAATACAGAGTAGCAAGTGGTTCTCAGCCAGTTCCCCTTACCTGCCTCAGGGTAGTCAGCCCTCCTTCCCGCCCTGGGGCTGTGGAGGCAGGAGACAAAATGGCAGCAACTCCTCAGCGAGCCTTAAACCTTCAGCAGGAGCTGTCCATGGTGACTCTTCCTACCTCAGTCTATGGGGACTGGACACTTTTCTTACCTCAGGATGCGTAATACCACCATGGGAGCTGTACATAATGAGGACAATCTTTCCTGCTTCAGCTTGCAGCCCTCACAGTGGACTCTTTGTAAATTTTGGACTCTGTAGACTTTATAACCCCTCAAGGCAGAAAAGCGGCCAGACCCCTACCCGAGGAAGCTCCAGCAGCCCAACCCTCACCTCCAGACCTCTGTAACTGTCATCTCCAGCCCCTCAGTAGGACTCATCCAGATTATGCAAATTTAAGGTGAAAAGACTGGACAAAAACTAACCAATCCCTGAACAGGAAAACTGACCAATTCCTGAACAAGAAAGCCCACCAATCCCTGAGCTCCCCAAGTTCAGGGCTTGAAACCCCACCAATCCACACTCTGGAAATCCTTGCCCCAGAAAGCTCTGCCCCCTAAGAATTCCTATATAAAGGCTGTGTCTGCTCAGTTCCCTGCTGCCTTCTCCCCAGAGCAGAGGCAGCCACTCCTGCATTCCTCTCTTCAATAAATCTCTTTTAACAGATTTACTAGAAAGAAGAAACAAAGAAGGAGCAGAGCTCAGGCTCCTAGGCTCCTCAGCTCCTCAGGGTTTGTGGTAACCCTCCCCTGGGAGCTGCAATGTCTCTATTGAGGAGGCCTCCTCTCACAGCTGTGTGGTTTCTGGGCTCCCATATGTCAGGATACCCTTGGGACTCTGTCTCACCTCAGACCTGGGGTACCTTCCCAGTTTCATAGCTGTGACTCAGATTTGCAGCCCTCGGAGTTATGAGTGGTCTGGACACCTTCCCACACAATCAGAAAGGCAGGCCAACACACAAAAATAACAATACTCTCACTACTTCTGCCTCTCACTTCTTCTGCCTCTGCCATGCCTTCCTGCTGTAATGGCTGAAACTGTGACCTCACTTAAGCCCTTCCTCTTTTAAGTCGCTTCTGTTACTGTCATGAGAAAAGCCACTAACACAATTTGAGTCACACAGCTAAACCTCTCAAGCTGAACTGTGTCTTCAAACAGGGCCTTCCCCAGACACTTTCTCTCACTTGCCCAGGGCTGGACCTGGGTCAAAAGGGTCAATTTTGTCTATTTCCTCTGAGATAAAACCTTCCATCTTAAACGGACGCTCACAAGACTTTTTAAGTGGGAGTAAAGCACTCTACCCTACTGGGAAGCTTGTTAAGCTCAGGATGTAAATAACAACTTCAGGAAGTCCCTGAAACTGACCAGATTTACTACACTGCTCCCTTCCCAGGCATATTTAAGCAACAAAAGCTGCTGGGAGATATTCTTAGAGCTGCGTGAATGGCTGGGTTGCCTGGAAAGAACGTTCTCCAGCCCGTTGAGCTGTCTACAGGTTGTAGAGTGTGCTCCAGGTTCCCAGCTTTGTGGGTTGTCCTCTGTTCTGTGTGGGCTTCAGGGATGGATGCGGCCAGTTGTCTCTGAGTCATTTCTGCTCCTGTGAGTGAACTCTCACACGTATTTCTGTTAGCAATTCTCCTCAAAATCATTGTTTCACCAAGTTTTGGACTTTGGTGGCACTCATACTCTGGTCTGTCTTCAGTTCCGTGTGAGGGGAGTCAGTGTTTGTTCACCTCTCCCCAGGGACGTCAACACCAGCGTGAGCTGCACAGGGTCACCTAAGCTAATTGCTCCCTGTCAAAACCTGGCCTCTGCCGCTATGGACAGTGGTATGAATAGACATGGGGGCAAGCCAAGAAACCCCCCTGGGGAGAAGGAACGTGAAACCTGACATTGGCAACTTCAACAGGGAAGCAAATTCCTCAGAATGCAGAGAAGTTAAAAGTGAATGTAGTTTTAAAGTCATGCATCTTGCTGGGGACGGGAAACCAAGAAAGTCATAAAATAAAATGTAGTAACGGGTTGATTTGTCACAATTGCTCAGTCAGGGAATGGGACACAACTGACGAAATCAGGGGGTGAAAGGTGAAGGCAGGCTAGAGAGAACCATGACCCTGCCTGGAGACAGGAGGATGGGCCAATGAGCTACAGTATATACTTAAGATATGATCCAGGGAAGATACAGAGGTTTAGAGCAGAAAAAAAATATTTGTCACCAAGCTGTGGTGGGCAAAAATGCATACGGTATTCATATTTGAGAACTGAAGAAATAATATGCAAATAAATCAAGATACTCACACGTGAATACCTTAAATGTCACGTATGTATAGCTTGTATGGCTTGTGCACGTCCAGGCTCTTAGCACAACACAGGTCTGCAGGTCACGACTGTTCGGGGTTCTGTCCTCACCTTGCTGGGGCAGCAGCTGTCTCGTTTCTGCTATGGAGGACCATGCTACCGGCTTGCTGGCCCTGCGGCCTCTGGCGGTTCTCCTGCCTCTGCCTCTCACCTCCTTGGGTGATCTGTGACACTGCACCCAGTTCTCACATGAGTTTTAGGGAACCAAGGCCAGCCATCAGGCTTGTGTGGCTAATAACATTTTTATTCACCTAGCTATCTTCTTGTCTCCTGTCCCCAGTATCTTGAACTAAGACTATTAAACCTTCAAAGTGGAGAGAAAAGGGTAAATATCCTGAGGATGACACAGACAAGGGGAAAGTCTCAACTTCTGTCTGAGGTAGAAGAACTCTGAGTTAGCTGGAGCCCCTGCGAGGCGAGTGAGGCTCCTGCATGTCAGCTCCTCCTCAGCTCCCGCTGCCCTCTTTTCCAGTGCTGTGATAGAATCCAGGCCCCGTGCCAGAACGTAAGGACTGAACTACATCCCCCGCCCAGACTTTGTGTGCGGGGTGGGGGCTGTCTTTTTACAACAGCATCTTTATTAATTCCTGGAGAAATTCATATGATACGTGAACATAGTCACCCCGCCCCAGCTCTTTCCCTTACCAGCCTTTCCTCCTCCCCCCTCCCCTCCCTCTGCTTACTCTCTTCCACCTTTTCTTGCTGCTTCTTTTTTCTCATTCTCTCCCTATCCAGTTTATGTTGCCCAGATAGTCTTACAAGGGGAGCCTGCTCCCATATGTGGTCAGACACAGGGTCACACCATTAAACAAAACAAAATCTGACTCTCTCTCCTGACAGCTATATGCTAATAGCTTCTCAGTTAGCAGTGGGGTTCCATGTCCACTTCCCACCCTCTATGCTCAGATTCTGCCTGGGGTTTGCTTTTCTCCCGCGTGCTGCCATAGTCACTGCGAGTTAGTAAGTGGATCTGCCCTGTTGTGTCTTTAAAGCACTGATTCTTTGATGTTACCAATCATGGCTCTTCTGGGAAGATCCCTGGGGTGGTGGTGTGAGGATGTGATATAGTACCACTTAGGGCTGAGTACTCTGCAGTCTTTCACTTCCTGCACATCGATCAGCTGGGGTCTCTGTGTGAACTGTTACCTGCTTCAAGAAGAAATATCTGTGATGGCAGTTGAGAGATGCTACGATCTATAGCAATAAGCCATTATGAGTCAATTTTACTCCTATATCCATATAGCAGAGTAATATTCCTGAGTTCTCCCCTAAGCCTTGTGACCTTTTTATGGACAAGTCATTGGCCTCTCTAACAATTCTGGGCATGTGTTCCTTCATACAAGGAGAGGCCAAGGTCTAAAAAAAAAAAAAAAAAAAAAAAAAAAAGTGGTTGGTTGGTCCCATGACATTCATGCCACTACTGCACCCGTAGGCATATTTTGTCAGCCAGTTGTTGTAGCTCACAGGGCTCACAGGGGTGTAATATTTATATGTAGCTTTCTCCTCTGCTCCTATGCACAGTGCCTTCTAGCACTGTTAATGCTAGACAAGGGATGAAGCGTCCAAACAAGGACCAACTTGATTTCTCCATGTTCTGTGACTCAAATATATGGTGTTTTCAGCCATGTGGTCTTATTGTCACGTTCTAGAAGGCAATCAGGAGTATTGACAATAGCTTGTGATGCTCAGGGGACTTTATGACCCCATTGGCCAACAATACAAACAGTGTGAGACATTCTTGGCACTGAAGCTTTTGTTTTCTAGCTTAGGGTCTCTAGATGGCGCTTTGCCATGCACATTAAGTTGGCCTCTTCACACTCCTAATCCTCCTACCTCACCCCACCCTGTAATGACAAGCCTTAGCCATCATGCCCAGATGTCCTTGCCCTTCTCGAGGAGGTTTAGTTTCAGAGAAAAGATATCACACAGGAGAGTAAATGAAGTTTGGTGCCTCGATTAACAAAGCCTGACGTCCTGTCAGACTCCAGCCTGCCTGTCTGCTGCACAGCCTGGGTTTCCTCATTGTGTGATGCTATTCCTGGGGAGACATGAAGGACTGTCTTCAGACACTTCCCCTTTCCAAGTTCATCTGCCAGCTTCCTTCCTGGCCAGGCTATGGCATGAGCCTACAGCACTGTTGAAGAATCTGCTGGTCACTGAGAGAGTTGTCTGCCAGGCCCTGTAGATAGGTTGAGAAATGCACATGCGAAAACAAATGCAAACACTGCCCTTTGAGATGTTCACAGGCCGGGGAAGAGACACTGGAAATAGGTCAGCACCAAGGCAGGGGTGAGGAGAGGGAGGGCGGCTGGGGACAGGGTGGGAGCTCATCTGTGTGCCAGGAGATTTTCAGGGACTGAAGTGTGGACCCCAAATTCATACAGTCTATGACTCCCATGTGACACCTATATGAATGGAACTGAATGTGGTGAATGCTTACTGAGAGGGGTCTCCTTTTTGTTAGTGTTGTAGCCACTAAGTTCCCCATAGTCCAGTGAGCAACCTCATCCATGATCATGCAAACAGCATTAACTAAGTGGAATGGGTAAAACAAAAGTCATGAAAATGGAAGAGGGTCTCATTGAGGAAAAGGAGGGCCGAGAAGGTACAGTGAGAATAGCATCGAGGTAAGAACACTGCCTGTGTGTGACATTGTAAAAAATGTTTAAAAGTGAAAAAAATGAAATTATTTTTAAACATTAAGTCATAAAAAGGGACAACTGGGGTAGAATAAGTCATTGGTGTGAGCCAATCCAAAGCGACAGTGTCCTTGTGAGAGGAGCTGGGACGCAGGCACCCAGAGGGCAGCCTTATGAGGAAAAGGAGAACCAGCAACCTACCATCCGAGGAGAAAGGCTAGGGGAGGAGTCAGCCTGCAGGCACACGGACCTTGGAGTCCAGCCCACAGGCTGTGAGAGAACACACTGCTCGAAGCTGCGGCTTCACTTCTGTCATTCTGACTAACGTCAGCACCACAGCCTGCAAACTAACGCAGGCGTCCCTGGGAGCCCATGATGGGGCAAGGGCAAGGGATGCCTCAGAATAGCACAAGGGACAGGTGGCAGGTTATAGGGTTAAAGGGCAGCAGGGTCATGCAGGTAATGCCCCCCAGACCCTGGAAGGACTTCGGGCAGTATGATGTGGCCACAGTTTGGGGAGTTAACTTCCAATGGGGTCGCATACACCCTCACATCTCCAGAGCCTCTCTCCAGCTCATGGAGGCCTAGGAGAGAGCAGCTAACGCTGGGGCCAGCCCCTAATCACCCCCACGACCTTTGTAGGGCACACATGACATTATTGCCAAGTACCTGAGAGCAGAAGGGCTCTCTTTCTCTGGGAGCATACTATACCCACCTTCAGGCCCATCCCCTACACCCACTGTTACGAATCACTGCAAATGAGGTGCCTGACAAGTGTGGAGCCATAACTCAGGCCAGCATTCCCCTTGCCTCACACATGTGGAGAAGCCAAAGTTGGCCTGAGGGACATGTTCCGTGTCTTCTACCTGCTGCTGGGGTAAGCCGTATGAGAAGTGAGTGTTAGCAGAAGGCAAAGGAGGCACACACACAGTGTATCTGTCTGCAGGAAGGCAGGCTGCTAACACTGAGCGCAGCATGCCTGTCCCCGTAGCTTGGCCCTGTAGCTCCTTTGTTGTGTGACACTATCTCTGGGGAGACGTGAATGAGTGTCTACTTGCTGCAGATAGGGAATGGACAACAGACCAAGAAAAATTACCTCAAAAGCCCATCTTGGGGCAGCAGTGAGTTTCCTGTGGCTACTAATGGGAATATGGGTCATGGCTGACAAGCAGGGACATGAATGAGTATGCCACCAAAATCCCATCCCAGTGTGAGTGATGGCTCTTAAAACTAGAAGCTTACTGGGGAGGGGGGGGTCACTGCTGAACTTGGTGTGGCCCAATAAATTAGAGAAATTCTTGTCAGCAGGGTAGCTCTTGTGCACTTCTTCCTTCCAAGAAGCCCTTACTGCTTATGTAATGTGGATGGAGGGGCCTTGTGCGTCTGCTCAGTTTCAGGGACTTCCTGAGTCATATGGAGCTTCCCTCCTGGATGGAATATTTTAACTCTGAGGAAGTTGCTGCCTAACACCCCCTTAATCTGGAGAAATCTATCAAGTGCTGAAAGGAACCAGACTGCCCATGCCTCAAAGCCTGAGAGAACACAGAGGAAACAACATTTTCTTATGCCAGGTTTCACACAAAAAGAGTCCTTAAAATATCCTACCACCTTCTATGGAGGGGAGGATGCTCAGGACCCTGGAGAGGGCACCAGATGAAGGATAATGAGAGGGATGTACAACCCCTCACACTTATAGCTCCTTAAGCCACTTTGTCTTTGCTTCTACTGAGAAATGGGACTTGGGTTTTCGGGCAGCCCCACATTTTCTGCATCAGTGGTCCCAACCCTGCTTGCTCTCTCTAACACTATGAATGGTTCCCACAACACCCTGGCAATACTCCAGCTGTGGTACCTCAAGGCAGAGAGAGCAAATGAGCCTCCATGGGGGAAGTGTCTGCACTGTGTCCACTGCTGTCCAAGACGGCAAACCTTCCAGCCACTCACAGGGGCAGCACACTGGCAGTAATTGTACCTGCCCGCATGCGCAGGCATAGCTTTCCACATGTGCGTGCATAGCTTCCCCCTCCCAGCTCTGCCTAGTGAAGTGAGGACTGAACCCGCCCTGCTTCCCCCTCCCCACACTCCCAGCCAACCCCTCCTGGTGGCATCTCCGCTGTTTCATTGCCATGGGGAAGGCAAGGTGGTAGAGGCTTTGAAAGCTGTCTGAAGCCAGGAGCTAAAGCACAAATTATCATTATTACTGACACTGCCACTAATCCTTCCACAAGGGGGTTGCCAGGGCCCTGGACACAGAACAGAACTCACAGGTGTGATTAGCTAAATTTAGCCCAGCACACAAAAGGCTGAGGCTTTGAGCCCAGCCCAGCTTTGACAGAGGATGAGCCAGCACCACTGCCTGTCTTTTGATTTCCTTCCCTTGGAGGCCGAAGGAGTCACAAGAGAATTACTTTGAGACAAGGATCTTCAATGTTTGCATGACACACAATTCCATGAGGCTGTAAAATCATGCCTTGGTAAATTTCCTTTGAAATACAGTGCTTTGATTTAAGAGAAAGGAGACTTTTTATGCCTTGCGAGTTCAAGGCAAGAGCAGAAAGGCCCTGTTCTGTGGCATTTCAGTGAGGACTGCCATGGTTCCTGCTCCCATTCCTGAACCCCCAAATCTCTGTTTTGCAGAACATACAGAGACCACGGGAGACTTAAAAGATGGGTTGGCTCTGGATTGCCACAATCCTTACTCTCTGTCACCTCTCCGGCTGCCAACCGGATTGGATCCTGCAAGGCTCCCTCTTCCCTGTGTCTGGATCCACTCTCATAAGGACTCTCGTCACACTGGACCTGAGTCAGGTGACCTCATTTGACCTTGATGACCTCTTCAAATACACTGTCTCTAAAAACACAACATCATGGTTGGATCCTGGGGGTTAGACCTTCAGAAAACAGAGACAGACAGCAGAAGCCCCAGTCCCCAGGCTCTGAGGAATGGCGTGTTGGAAGCTGAGGGACAGCTCTTTGGATACATGATGGGTGCTTGGCTTAGCTCCTTGCCATCACCACTTCCATGATTGTCAAAGCCTTAGGCTCTCACTGTTACGGAGGCTGTGCAGATGGAGGTACATGGCCCATTTCTTAGGAGGGCAAAGGTGCTGGTGGGAGGGGAAGCCCATGAAAGTGCCCAGCGAAGAAGTTGGGCAGCTGCTCACTGGGATCTTAGCTATAGATAACAAGCCTACTTTTGAAAGGAAATCAGCCAGTGATGTCAAGATAGGAAAGAAAGGTGGCTTAAGCAATGTGACATCCACTGCTGCTAGATCAAGGGTCTGTCCAAGAGTATATGCATAGAAGTGCATGAATATGCATGCACACATGTGTACACATGTATGCACCAGCTGGTATGTGCCTGTGTGCATACCTACCATGTGTGTGCATGTGTGCTGTCCCCTCAACATATTTTAGCTTCACTCATCCCCAGAGTGCCTGGCTCTGGCAGCCCAACAACCTGCTTCTTCCAGGCAGACAACACAGAGAAGCATTAAAATGCAATCCCAGCGACACTCTTTGATGAATGGTCCCCACTGAGCCAGGAGCACCAGGCTGAAAGTTAGGGAGGCAGCGCAAGAAGCCTGGTCGGCTATCCCAGCTAACCGGTCAGCTCTACACAGCCAATTATGCTCATTTGTAAAGAGAGGCAACAACTTTATGTGGTTTCAGTTTTGATCATTTTTTTCACTGCTAACAGGCAGGGTCATTTGTCCTATAATTAAGACTCTCACGGCCAACAAGACTCTACTATTAAATTTAACTATCATTGATGGCCAAACACCGGGTGCTGTCTCCTCACCGCCCACTGCGGGGCCCAGGTCCTTTACTGCAGCAGTTCAAGTGTGGTGTTCTGGTTCCTTCTGCCTCATTAAACTCTGAGCCCTTATAAATCATAGTTCTCAACTTGTGCAAACTGCTCAAGAAAGAAGGGGGCACCTGGGGCTTCTGGCCACCTGGGGGAAGTGACCAATGATAGCCAGTTGTTTACAGGAAAAGTAACAGCTTTAGACTCTGATAATTGGTCAGTCACTTTTCTGCTTGCTATTGGTACTGGCTCAACAAGCCCATTATAGGCTAAAACTTTTACTAGTTGAAAAAATGGACTTGCAGCAGGTAACCTACCACATGTGTGTGAAGTGACCTGGTAAGCTGTAGCTGTTGGATGCTGACCTTGGAGGTTGAGGGGCAGGGACCCACTGGACTTTGACAGGGTGGACTGTTATGAACTCGGGTGTTACAGGTTTGGTAAAATGGAAGCTGAGAGGAATCACCCTTCAGCAGAGCTGTATTAGGAGAGTTGCAGAGCTATGGCCACAGGCACCTATGAGCTGAAGGGGGAGAGGGAGCCTGCAGGTCCAGAAGAGCTTCATTAGGAGAGAAAACCATTACAGATAGTGTAATGTGTGTCCTGAGGGGAGAGACAGGCTCTTCAGCTCCTAAGAATTAAGAGTTGGCCAATTACACATACACAGGATGATGGAGCCCTGAAGGGAGAGACAGCCCCTCCATTGAGTTCTAAAGAGCAAAAGTGGGAGGTCATAGCTCTGAGAGGTTTCCAACAGTGGGGGAGTAAACGTCTTACCGTGTGAACTAGCCCACATGCTAGAATCCAGGAATGAACTGATAAGGGCTTGCTATAACTCAAAGCTGCCTTGGATAAGGGCAGCTTTGGAGGGACAGGCCTTCAGCTGCAAGGTAGTGGGGGGGGGGTCCATCTCTGCAGGCGATTCCAGCTAGCAGCATATATTGCTTACCAAGTCTAAAAAGCTGCAGGCTTCAAGCAATCATGACCTGACTTCCGGTTCAAAGGAGGTGGTATTTGGAGGAAAGAGGAAATGGGTGGGGAGACTTTAACCTAGCGAAGATCATGGCACAGACTGCTATTCCAGAGAAAGGCCCATATTGGCTTGCCTTTCTAGTGTAATAAAACTGGAAAATCATACATCAGATCATTGGAAGTTAGACACCACCCACATTTCTTTCTCTCTCTGCATTGGCAGCTAACCCTCAGCTGCCATGTGACCTGCACACATTGCCTCTATCCCTCTAGAATTCTTCCAAGAGCTTGCTTCTGTGCCTGCCATACCCAAGTGCTTGAAGTAGGCTGAGGAGTAAGGGAAGAGGAGAGGAGATGGGCCTGGAGTCACTCCAGGGGGCGTTCTCTCTCCAGAGCCAGTTAATTCAGGTTGTACAAAAGATCGGCCTTCCATGTACCAGAGGCAGAAAGTGAAGAGGCAGAAAGCAGGTACTGAGGCCTCTGGACAGAGGATCATGGAAAACGAGAAGAGGCCACAAAGCACCCATCTGTCCACCTCAGAGGGGTGTCTGAGTGTCCCCTAAAGGGCCATTTGATGTTTAAATAAGAGTCTGCTGGGGGAACAGTCAGTCAGTGGTGTGGGTGGTGAGTCATGTCAAGACAAGGAATCAATAGATTCCTTTACTCAGGCCTGATGGTCACAAACTGTAATGGCAGGAAGAACCCACCAGAAAAGCATTAATTCTCAGACTCAGGGACCCTACTGTGGTCTAGAAGGCCCTAGAACTCTGGACTTCTGATTCAGAGACCCTGGGAAGAGCTGGAGCGCATGCCAAATGTTTTCTCTGCTACCATGTTACACATTGGGTTCGTGCAGACAACATTTACATTCTGTGACAAAACCGTCACCAAAGCATAAATCTTTATTATGCTGTGTTGGCAGGATCTACCCGAGACTCATTTACCACGTTTTTGAGTTTTAAATCAGGTAATGGGGTGCAGAGATGGATAGCTGCGATCCACACTCCCTTCCCAGCAATGAAGAAAAAGTCTAAAATATGACACTTAAACACCCTCTCTGGAAATTCCGTAGTCTGCTGGCACACGGCGGCTCATTATGGGGAACTCCACACTTCTGCCTGTCGTCAGCTGCAATGAGACATCAGAAAGCCTCTGGGATGAGTTCTGGAATATCAGAGAAGTGGACGGCCTTGGCATCGACACCTTCTCGGGCATAACTGACTGGAAAGTCCTGTAAATGCCCAAATCCCACCTCTTTTATACCATTTGAGTAAGAGTCAGCCCTTTGTATTCCTAGAAAAGCAATGTGGGTTAATGAGGAGGTGGTTATGGGTCTCCAGCAGGCTGCTGGCAGGTAGCTGGTAGACACCCCCTCCAAGAGGACAAGTAGCTTACTGTATGTGTCCGCATTGCCTTGGTATAAATACAAGTGCCAGGGAGAACTGGCAAAGGCAAAAGAGATGTTTGCTGGGGTCCTTGACACTGTACTGTGAGCTGGTCTCGGGCTCCCTGGACCATGTCTTTCTCAGCACACCTGCCCCGAGGAACTCCCAGCTGCTTGCTGAAGATCTGCTGTGAGTGTGTACCTTTTAGAAGCACATGTAGCAACAAGGAGAGGAGGAGGTAGAACTATGTCTGTTGGTGCCATTGGGTAAAAAGAGAATTCACAATAATGGAAAGGATTGTGAGGCTCCTTGACCCTCTAGGATGGGTGCTGTTGTGAGCCATCGCTTCCTGGGAGGAGGAGAGAAGGTCCTTAAGACTCAAGAAGTGAGATTATTTGTTTCATTTCTGTTACTGTGATAAAATACCCAACAAACACATGTTTCAGAAAGAAGGGTTTATTCTAACTCACAGGTCAAGGGTCCATCCGGGCAGGGTAGACATGGCAGGAGGAGCATGAAGAAGAAAGTGAGGCATTAGATGAATGCTGGTGCTTGGCCTCTCTCTCTCTCTTTCTCTCTCTCTCTCTCTCTTTCTCTCTCTCTCTTTCTCTCTCTCTCTCTCTCTCTCTCTCTCTCTCTCTGTCTGTCTCTCTCTTTCCCTGTGTGTGTCTCTCTCTCTATCTCTCTCCCTCTGTGTGTATGGTGGGGTACCCCAGTACAAGGAATGGTGCCATGCACTTGTAGGGTGGTTCTTCCTATCTCAGTGAACCCAATCAGGATAATCCCTTACAGGCATAGTCTCTAGACCACACTAACCTAAATAATTCCTCACAGGTGTGTCCAGAGACCAACCTAACCTAAATTGTCCCTCATAGCTATGCCTAGAGATTTATCTAACCTAAATAATACCGCACAGGTGAGCCCACAGGCCAACATAGCCTAAATAATTTCTCACTGGTGTGTCTACAGGCCAACCTACCTAAATAGGCCCTCACAGGTGTGCCTGGGTGTGTCCTTGGTGGATCCATATTTTGTCTAGCTGATTAACCATCACATCAACTGAAACTTAAAACTCACACAAGTCTCCTGAAATGTAGACAATAACAAGGTCCTTCTCCACAGCCAGGTGATTAGTGGCTGTAACAGGGGGAGGAGACTCTCCCAACTGGCTCAGATGCTTACAAGTTTCATGGGAAGCTTCAAAGACAAACATTTCTGGGTTCTCGTCACACTTGTTGAGATGGATGTTCAGGAAGGTAGTTAAGGTAAGTCCACTGTGCTCCTATAAATCCCTATAACACACTCACTGGTTCAGCCAGCTAGACCCATGTGGAATCACCTCTGTGTCCTGGTGCAACTTTCCTGTGTGGGGTGAGTAGATAATTACCTTCCCAGAAAGTCCCATGATGACCTCTTCATCAGATCTGGAGGAGGAGGCTCGGGCCTTTCATGGGTCCCTCTAGGTGATGTGTCCACTCTTCCTGCAATAAGGTCCTCAGTGCTCTGCCCATCCCCTGAAGCCCCTTTGCATCTGAGTGTGCCTTCCCCAGACCCTCTCAGGCCCTGCCGTTCGTCCCTGACCTTTGTACTCTGGCCTCTCAGAGGCCACAGAGATAATGAATTTCTCTGATTTTCATAAAGAGGGAGAATGGATTATTTGTTAAACAGAGACATGCTGGCAGCTGAGGCCTTAAAAAAGCTTTTACTTTCTCTGGACTTTTAAAATAAAAATAACTGAGGAGCATAAAATAGAATAAAACGTGGAATAAATTTTAAGAAAAAAATTTAAAATATGTCACTATAGCTGCTCAGTCACCATCAGTGTCTGGAGTCTCCTCTGAGCCTTGTGTCTGACGTTTCACAGACCTCTATGCCACCTGGAGCAATAAAGAGCCAACCTTTCTCTGGGCACAACACGGTTTGTGTTTCTCATGCTGTTACATGCCTCTGTATCCATTGCTCTTTTGTTCACTGTTAACTTAAAAAAATTAGTGTGTGTGTGTGCGCGTGCGTGTACATGCTTGTGCATCCATATACATAAATGCACATGTATATATGAGGAGGTCAAAGGTCAATCTCAAACTGTTTCTTGGCTTTCTTGTTTATGTCTTTTGCCTGTGTAAACTTGAGGACCCTGGACTGTGTCCATAGGTCAGTGTGATGCAGCAGATTTTTCTCAAGGTACAGTACATGCTGGAGGTGTGCCCTAGCAGTGGGCCTGGCCTATTCTCCTAGAGACCCTAAAAGCTAGAGCAGCAGCCTGACACCAGTGCAGCCTACAGAGTGGGGGTCTGTGTCTGCTTGGGGCCCATCGGCTTTCAGGGGAGCTCTGTGGGCTTCTTGCCATCCACACATCGAGGGAGGCTTGAAAACAGCATGGCAACTCTGCCCTCATTTCCAAACCAGGCTCCTGCCAACATGATGAACCTGCCTCTATCCAGCAAAACGTGAGCAGATTTTCCCTCAGATGTATCTCTGCTGCCAAATGGCTTCGAGCTGTTCTAGATGGGAAGCTCACAGGCCGGAGAGCGGAGGCGATGTTCCGAAGAGAGCTGTCTTTCTTTTTGACAACTGTTGCAGTGAAATGAAGGAGGCTGCACTTATCTTTGGCTCCAGGGAATTGGAGGGAGAAAAGGCCTCTGACAACTAATGCCTCTGGATTTTCCTTCTGGAAGCAGAGGTCCCTTCTAGATGCAGAGAATGGCTTTACAGGGATCATTTGTCCAGGGGAGAGAAGGTTCAGGTAGGAGATGGCATAGCTGCCGTCCTGGAGTCCTGGGCCTGGAGGGGGGTAGGCTTTCTTCTCGTTTTAAATGTGCTTCCTTAAGGGTAAATTGCCCGTGTGTGTCAATCAGTCCACTATTGCTGTGGGCTTTAGAGAGCATGGGAGACTTCTTCCCTGGGCATTCCTTGGGAATCCTGTACAAGGAGCCTATGGACTCTGCTGGATTCTGTGCCCAGGCCACTCCACCCCTGGGCACTTCAGCACATTAAATGCCTTTGCAAGTCCCTGGTTCAATGGATTCCCATGAGTCCAAAGACTGCCAAAGGGCTGTGCCCCTGAATCTCTCTTCACTTTTTGTGTCTATGGGAAGCTGAGAGGCTTGTCTTCTGAAAGATTTTCTACGGGACAGAAATAAGCTTAGAGGCTCTAGGACCTTCCGTGGCTCATCTAGTCACTTTCTCAGACACTTTAGTCCTATCGAGAACTTTGCTGAGTCAGTTAAAAAGCCCCGCAGCTGATCTGATCCCCACCCCAGCCTCTGCCTTACTCCCCACCCGTGGCAAGAAAGGCTCCCCTAGCCTGACTCTCAGCAGAAGCCTCCTGCCCTTGAGGTGTTCTCCCGTCATTCCCCTCCCACTGCTGCCTGCCCCTGGGAAGTGAAGCCTCGCTTGACCCACAGTACCTGAGCTCAGGATCCACCCCACAAACAAAATTTCACTCTGACCCTGTTCCTGTCTCCCCAACCCTCACCGACCTTTGCCTTGGTGTCTCTAGTAAGGTTCTTTGGTTAGGAGATCCCTAACTTCTCCTGTGACAAGGTCAAAGGAAGACCTGGTGAACCTGATTTTCCTCCCATGAGAACTAGGACCTCGAGCTTCTGGGGTCACTTCCTGCTGAGCCCAGACTTGCCAGCAGGGCAGGCCGTAACACAAGAGCACAGAACCACTGCAGCTTCTCTGATTGTACCTGGCCGCCTGTGAGTGGAGCTCAACTGAGAAGCCCCAACTCCCTGGACTCTGGCACTGTCCTCCAGCCTCTGGGTTGAGTTTTATGAACAAACTGTGCTCTCTCTGGCCTCAACTTCACCCTAAAAAATTATGTGTGCAAAGCAGGAGATTTCAGGCTCTTGCCCCTGAGCTGTTGCTGAACTGAGGCAGAGAGTCAAGAGAAAACACTAAAAGTCAAGGTGGCTACAAATTGTGTGAGATTAAATCTGTGAACGTGGGCCTGTGGTGTCTGGAAACATCAGCATGGCAAGTTCTGCCAGTATCTTGTCTGGTCCTCACTATCTCCCTGCTAGTGAGCCCTATAATGATAGAGGACTTAGGGCCTTCATCCCAACCTGGCCCACCTGTTATATAATGATCTTCCAAATTGAACATTCCCTTCTGGAGGGATGCTCTTAAGACTCAGGAAGTAAAGAAATAAGCAAGTCTCAGGAAGTAAAGGAAACTCAAAAGTCTCAGGAAACTCCTGAAAGTTACAAGACACACAAGGACCTGCCCAAGGTTATACAAGTTGTAACAGTTGCTAGAGAGAAAAAGAGTCTCCTACCAGCCTGACTTTCAGGTAGCTCCAAGCGTGGGTGAGTTGTCACCCAAGTTGGGGTGGGTTTTTTAGTGATACAGCTGCCTTTGAGTTGTTCGTGCACCTGTAAATAACCCCTTTACCCACACAATTGTCAGTAAATAAATTTACCAGTTCACTAAGCTAGACTTAGATTTAACTGTATCTTTAGCCTGCCATTGGTTCCTGATCTTGGTAAGCAAATATATATTCACATCTTCCTTGGAAAAGCCACACAGCACCACACAAGGACTAGGAATCTTGGGTCATTCTACCACCACCTTCCAGTCACCAGGAAGCACAGAGGCTGTTAAGGCCTCTCAAGGCAACAATAGCAAGACCTTTTGCAGATGGAGGCAGGCATTTGTGGGATCTTAAATCTTCTGCAGAACGAAGTCAGCAAGACCATAATAACCCAGGGACATTTCCCAGAAATGGCTCTCTGAAACTATCTGCAGCATGGTACTAATAAAGAGAGCAGTCTACAAAGTGCTATCAGTTCTAATTGATAATTGGATTTTTTTGTGTTGCTGTAAGTAAAGTTAAGCTTCAGATATTGTATTTAAATTTCTACTTTAAATGTCTGAAGAAGCCCAGCCAGGCTCTTTCATTAGAGACAAGGAGGCAGAAAGAAAGAGAGACAGAGATAGAAAGAGGAGAGGGATGGAGAAGGGGGCGCTTTGCATAATATCCACTGGAGATAAGGGGAAGGCAGTACAGGATCCAGGCTTTGACATCTTAGGCTCTGAGGGAGCCTTTCATTTCCCTGGGCTGCTCTGACTCACATCTCTAACTTGAATTGACACTTGATTGGCACTCCAGTCTCGAAATGCTGGCTAGGCTGGGTCCTGTCTGTGGGGCAGGTTCATGCTGGTGCCCCTGGGGTTTGGAGGATGGTTTGGGAAGGGAGTGGGCTCTGCTGGAATGTGCTGCTGAGGGTCATCTATGTGAACTTCCTGGAAGTGAACAGAGTCGTAAGGAGCCTCTCTGTGTGGTAGATGTTATGCCTATACACAAGTGTGTTATGACAGATTTGTGGTGTGGTGATTGTGTGGTGAGTGTGCACTTGTGCAAAGTGTGTTAAGCATTTACATGTACACTTGGTAAGTAAGTGCACAAGAACAGTGAGGAGTTTCGTGGGTGTGTCATGTGGGGTTGTATGTGATGAGGCTCTTGTGTGTGTGTGTATGTTTAATAGTAATTATGTGGTGAGTAGGTACACATGTGAAGTGTGCAGGTCTGTGGGATTTGTGTGTATGTGTGCATGTGTGTGATATGAGACAGTTTTAAGTTTTATGAGGGAATATGGAGGAAAATGGTCAGCATGCTGGGGATTTTGTGTACATGTGTAGTGTGGAATTCCATGTGTTGAGAGTGGGCAGAGGACAGAAAGAGAGATGGGATTATGTCATGCACACATACATGGGGTAAAGTTTTGCATGTGTGCACCTGTATATGAGTTGAGAGGCTGTGTGTGTGTGTGTGTGTTTGGAAAGATGGAGGTACAGACACAGTGCTTATGATAATTAATCTTCACTGTTAATTGATTGGATCAGTGACAAACACACTCCTGTGTGTTTATAATGGTTTCTACAGAAGGCTGACAGGAGATGCCGTAGAGGAGGCTGCTGTAGGTGGGGGATTCTGTAGATGGGGATACTGTAGAGGATACTGTTGAGGGGGATGATGTAGAGGACACTGTAGAGGGAGATACTGTAGAGGATGCTGGTGAGGATACTGTAGAGGGGGATACTGTAGATGATGCTGTAGAGGATACTGTAGAGAATGTTGTAGAGGGTGCTGGTGAGGATACTGTAGAGGATACCGTAGAGGGGGATACTGTAGAGGGGGATACTATAGAGGATGCTATAGAGAATACTGTAGAGGATGCTGTAGAGGATGCTGTAGAGGATTCTGTAGATGGGGATACTGTAGAGGATGCTGTAGAGGATACTGTAGAGGGGGATGCTGTAGAGGATGCTGTAGAGGATACTATAGAGGCGGATGCTGTAGAGGATGCTGTAGAGAGGGATGCTGTAGAGGGGGATGCTGTAGAGGATGTTGTAGAGGGGGATGCTGTAGAGGGGGATGCTGTAGAGGATGCTGTAGAGGGGGATGCTGTAGAGGATGCTGTAGGTAGGGATACTGTAGAGGATGCTGTAGAAGATACTATAGAGGCGGATGCTGTAGATGGGAATGCTGTAGAGGATGCTGTAGAGGGGGATTCTGTAGAGGATGCTGTAGAGGATGCTGTAGAGGATGCTGTAGAGGGGGATGCTGTAGAGGATGCTGTAGGTGGGGATACTGTAGAGGATGCTGTAAAGGATACTATAGAGGCGGATGCTGTAGATGGGGATGCTGTAGAGGATGCTGTAGATGGGGATTCTGTAGAGGATGCTATAGAGGGGAGTGCCATAGATGGGGATGCCCCTGAATATGGGCAGCATCGTTCCATGAGCTGAAGTCCCAAGTGAATGGAGAAAGCAGCTGGGCAGCAGTGTCTGTGTATCTGTCTTCCTCGCCACAGATACAGTGGGGCCAGAAGCCTCCCACCTCAGTGACAGCACCCTTAAACTGGGAGACAAGATTAGCCCCCCCTTCTTAGGTTGTCAGAGGTTTCATCACAGTGACCAGAGAGTAACTAACAGAGAGCCCCACATCGGTCTGCTGGGAGTCTGTTTCCCTGTACCACCTGATGTCACAGGCCTGAATTTTAGAGGCACCTCTGCTGTCTCTGAGGGGAGCTAGGCATGTCGGTGCATGGAGGATCCTTGGGGAGGGAGTATACCTTCTTACCCAGGCAGCTCACTGCAGCCAGGCATCCCCGGTCAGACAGAGGAGTGGAAGCACCAGCCGCACACTCCTCATCCCCCCGCCCCGTTCCAGCAGAACCAGGCATTCCGTAAATTTGCCAAATTGCTACAAATCAACCCATAATCACTTCTGTTTGCATTCTCAATTATGGGGGACGTGAATTTTCCCTGGTAAACAATCCATCAGCTCAGAGTCCTCCGGAGAAACATTTCTGAGTTCTGCTGTCACCTTCAGAAAGACACTGGCCAGGGCAGCAGAGAGGAGAGGGGTGTGCACTGCCAGGCTGGGAGTGTGTCCCCAGAGCCAGCCCCCAGTGCTCACAGTGGTGGGTACAGGTCTGCTCTGTCTCTGTTCTCTTGCTGCTTTGTCATCCAAGCATGAGGAGACAGACCCATGAGAAGAGAAGTGACATCCTGAGTGAGCAGGTGTCACAGAGACCCGTGTCCTACTGCATCCCCCTTGTCACCACACACCCCAGTCATGACCATCCCTGCCCTATGCCACTCCTGACCATATTTTTTCCAGGCTAGTTGAAGTCACTATCTGGAAAGGGCTGATGGTTTTATTCAACACTGGGTCCTTGGGGTTAAGAAGCATCACAGTCTAGGTGCTAAGCTACTGGGAAAACTGTGCCAGCTCTGGAGGCCAAAACCTAAGGTCAGGGGCAGGCCATTTCTGCTGGTATTAAGACAGTCTACCCCCATGTCCCCGCTACTTTCAGGCATCTGAGGCCTTATGTCCCTCAGCTTATCAGACTTATATGAGTGCCCATGACTCATTACACACATACACACATCTCCCCCTCCTGTCTGCTCTTGTGCCTGCATGTCATTGGTTTATAAGAAAACCAGGAATGTTACTTAGGTACCCACAGGACTCCAGCATCATCCATCTTCACTTATCGTCTGAAATGTCTGGCTTCCACAGCAATAGCACCATCCAGGGTGCTGGTGAGTGGGACTGAAGCACATGAGATTCAAGCAGGAAGTTACATGTGCTGTTTGTGAAGACACCTTTGGGGACTTAGGAGTTGGTCACAGATGGACTCAGGCTAGAGACCCACCTGGTCCTCTTACCAGCTTTCAGGATGCTGTGCTCTTCCTGTCCCAGGCATCAATTCACCCACGTCCCACGCAGAGAGTTTTAAGGTCAGTGCGTCCTTTCAGACTCCATCATTTGATTAGCTTTTTCTTCATACCCTCTTGTTGGTATAATGTTCTTATGGAATGTATATGATTTACCCTTGTTCATTCAAATGCTGATTTCTCTACCCCACTATCTGATTTCAATCTGAACATTGCATTGTGATGTTTATTGTAAACATTACGTGTTTCAAATTTGTGTAAACATGCCACCATTTGTTTTCTCTATTGTCAATAAAACGACCAGCCAGTGCTGTGCAATGGAGAGAATAGGGTGGGACATCCGGAGGGGAGGATAAGGAAGCAAGTGGGAGGAGGAAGAGGAAGAGCAGAGATCAGCAGGAGAGGTCTTGGAACCATGTGGAGAGATGAATTGGACCCAAGATATGACTAAAAGCAAGTATAATGTTGGAAATTCTGCATGGGAGGAAGCTGCGTGGGCTTGGAGGTTTAGTATGGAGTAACTATTGCCCAGCATTGTGCTCTAGGTTAATAAGTAAATCCTAGTCTCTGTGTGGTGATTTGGGTATACAGCTGGTTTAGGACTAACCGCTGTTTAACTCCAGATAAATCAATAATAAATGTTAATAACCCACAACACCCTCTTCTGACTATACTGTTCTCTGTTGCCCAGCAAACATCTGGCCATTATAGCCAACTAGAAGACAGAGTCCTGATTTTGTGCCACGCTGAGACCAAGGCCAACAGCAAAGCAGGAGGAAGGTTCTCCCTGCTCAGGCATGTGATGAAGCAAGACCCCAAAAGAACATGCCACTCTCCTTACAGGGTCCCAAGCTTTGACCTGGTGTCTCAATGATCATCAGGTTTTTCATTTGTAAATGGAGCACAAGACTCACTCCAGGGAGTTATTCTAAGCTGTGGGTCTGTTTTCTCACCTCCAAGTAATTCCCTTCCCACAGGGACCCTGAAGGGTCTCTGTGCTAAGATGTATCCCTGTTAACTGACAGCTGAGGCTTCCATTATGTCCTATTTAAGGTTTCTGTTGCTGTGATGAAACATCATGACCAAAAGCAAGGTGACAAGGGAAGGGGTTTAACTGGCTTACCCGTCATAGACAGAAATCAGGACAGGAACCAGGAGGCAGGAGCTGATGCAGAGGCCATGGAAGGTGCTGATCACTGGCCTGCTTTCTTACAGAACCCAGGCCCACCAGCCCAGGGAAGGTCCCACCCACAACGGGCTGGGTCACTGATTAAGAAAATGCCCTATGGCTGTGTCCCATGGAGGCCTTTGTCAATTTCAGATGACTTTAGCTTGTGTCAAGTTGGCATAAATTATCCGGCACACACGACTGTACCATTCAGTGCCCCCTGTGTGGTATTCCGCCTGCTGGGAAGGATCTGGACTCTACAGTGTGGGCTCCACCAGCCTACAGGTCCAAGTCTACTTCTGAAAGATTCCTGGGCTGGCTTTTCACCCAGGGCACATCTATACTCTGATGGCTTTGTCTACAGACAGGGACACTCGGTCCTCATAAGATGGCCCAGGGGGCGGCTCTGGACGCATGCTCTGCTTAAATGTTGCATAAGTATTCCACCTGTTCCTAATACTTTAGTGTTCCCCATTCCTACCACCTTTCTTAAAGCAGGTGTGTCTGTAGGTCACACATGTGTGCATGGAGACCCGAGAGCAGCCCCCGGTGCCTGTCCCTCCTTTGGTCCAGGCTCTCTCACTGGCCTGGAACTCATCAATCAGCTTAGACTGGCCGAGAGCCCTGGACACACATATGTCTCTGCCTCCTGAGCACTGCTCTCACATGCACATGCCACTGTGTCCAGAATTCTTAAGTGAGTTCTTCGGTCCAGGTCTTTGCAGTCACTTTACCAACTGAGCCGCTCTATTCGTTGGTCTCCTCCTTTACTAAAGACCATTTGTAGTCATCCAGCAAGATCCCTCTAAGCCAGGGTGTCTCTTCCCTGTGCCTCAGAGGCCTCTTGGGGACTCATCACCCTGCTGAATCCCAAGGAACCCCAACTTCAGGTTGCCCTCCCTCTGAGCCCTGCAGATGGGTGGAGTCTTCTGTGAGCAAGCATGACTGTCAATCCTGGGAAAGCTCCTCCCAAACCCCTCATTTCCTCCAGTCACCCCCCCCCCGCCTCTGGAAGGAGGCCTAATCCACAGGACAGGACAGGTGACCCCAGCACTCCCTGTGAGTCCTGTTCCTGTCACACTAATGAGGAAAAGAAATATGTGTGCAGCAAAAGCCCTGCTAATGGTGTCCATGAAGCGGCGGCTGTAAATGGACCTGCTTGCCTCTCCTTATTCTATTTACTTAGAAAAATCCCCCTTAAAAAATTAAGATTTGGAGGGAATTTGTCAAAAGGCCATTACCTGCAGATGCTCTGCCGGCCGCCTCTCTGAGCACTTGTGCATAATTAATCAGCAGCGTGCTCTCACAGTCCCAGCATAAAAGTTAAAACCCCATTTTACTGTGCTCTGTATTTTATGCTCAGCATCACCGTCAGGCAGATTTCAAGGGAGACAGGTATTTGCATGTGGTGCCAAGCTGGAATTTCCATAGCAACAGGCTGCCTCCTTCCTCTTGTTGAACTCCTAGAATGAGCTTCTTCTCACCCTTACGCTCACCCAAAATGTGGGGAAGAGACTCTATGAGTGGCTACTGGTACCTTCCAGAAACTAATCCAGGGACCAGCACCACCCACAACAGGCTGGGTCCTCCCCTGTCAGTCACTGATTAGGAAAATGCCCTACGGCTGTGTCCCATGGAAGCCTTTCTCAGTTGAGGGTCTCTCAATTTCTGACATAAAGTTATGCAGCACACACGACTGTACCGTTCTGTGGCCCCCTGCATGGTAGTCTGCCTGCTGGGAAGGATCTAGACTCTACTGAAACTGTAACTCACGCTTGTCTGTAGATGTGGCAGTGTGGGCTGCTGGCCCGTCACCAGCAGCAGCAACAGCATGACCATCATCATTGCAACCACAATCACCACTGCCATCATCATCACCTTTGTCACCACCATCATCCTTAGCATCACCGCCACCTCCTCCATCCTCACCATCATCACTACCATCCCCATCACCCTCCACCATCATCACCTCCCATCCTCATGGTTACCACCACCACCATCGCTGGTGTCACCATCAGCAACAGTGACATCATCACTATCGATGGTTTATGGTCACAGATTTGAATGAAGCAAAGAAAAAGAACAAGGCAAAAGAAGGAGGGAGAGAAATAAGATGGAAAGAGGGAAGAGACGGTGCCTTAGCTCCTCTGCCCACTGGACAGAGACCAGCCTTTTCTTCATTTTCTTTCAGGTGACCCAGACTGCTAGTCTGATGGAGGGACCACATCACAAAGGGGCCGGTGTGAGAGGCTGGCAGGGGCTGTTTACACAGGGGAAGCCATCTGGGCTCTATTTTCCTGGAAAGGATAGTATTGGGGCCTATGATGAGAAGAGAAGGATGTGATCTGAACCCCGCACATTGGATGTGCCAATAAGGCAAAGCCCCCAGGATGGGGTGGAGTAAGAAATCATTATGTCAACACCCCCAGGCCCACCAGAGATGCCTGATGGCCAAGTTTGGCCACAGAGTCTTCTAACAGTGGGGCTTTGAGCCTGGACTCGTGTGTCCACCAGCTGTGGACACAGACAGGCTCTGCTCTAGACCGATGGGTCCTCAGTCACAGGAAATATTAGAATTAGCGAAGAGCAAACAGGAAAGAGAATGGCTCTGTGCCTCATCGGGTACTACTGTCACCTCAGTTCTCTCTCCTCTCAGTGGATTTGGTCAAGTGCAAAGGTCATGAGGAAGCCATGGCAGAGTGATTGGAAACATAGACATCAAGGCTCCTGGGCTCAGATCCTGGCTCTGATGATGACAGCAAAAGGCTGAAGGCACCTCACACCTACCCATGTGCACTGGCTGTGTGGTGCTGACTCAGGGTAAAACTGCCCACACAGGTAAGGTGAGCCACACATGGGAGATTCCATTCTCCTGGAACAGGGTCTCTGAGCTTTGAGAACCAACTTACCAGGGATCCTGGGCTTGTGTGGTCCTCTGCCACCTCTGGAGTAGCATACCCATGTGATTATTCCCTGAGAGGCCTTCTGCTTCACTGGCTGGTTACAGACCTGGCCCAGCCCCAGGACAGTGTGGGGTGGAGCGCACATGCGCACAGTGTGTCTGCTCCACACAGCCCAGCTGGCGGAGCACAGAGCCGGTCCCAGGGTGTGTCTGCCCCACACCTCTGCTTCACAGAGTGTCTTTTGGAGTTGGAACTTCAGAAGCCAGAATGCAAGGCAGTGCATGACTATTCCAGTATGCAGGCCATCCCAGCACACAGCCTATCTCCTGAGCCAAGCCTTGGCCACCTAGCACACATTGAGAACAGGGAAACAGCTGGCTCTGCTCACTGGGTGACGCGTTCATAGCATACCCAAGACGTTGAAGAGCTAATAGAAACTTCTCCATAAACTGTTTGTTTATTTTTGTTTTGTTTTGCTGTTGTTTCTCAACATAGCTGGCGTCTTTTAAACCTGTGATGGTCAGATCTATGGACAGTTTGGCTAAGCAGTGGTACCAAGTGATTTACCCACAGTAATTCAGTTAGCTAATCTGGATGGAGGTGTGGGAGATGTCATTAGAATCATTTGATTCTAAAAGATGGAGGGATTGGGACACCAGCCAGCCACAAAACCTTCAACCCACAATCTGTCAGGCCTAGAGATGTACAAGGGTCAAGATGGAACAGAAATTGAAGGGATGACCAATCAGTGACTGGCCCAGCTTGAGACCCATGCCATGAGAGAGAGCCTGCCCCTGACGCTATTAATGATATTCTGCTATACTTGCAGACAGGAGCCTAGCATAACCGTCATCAGAGACTCTGAGAGGTTTCACCCAGCAGCTGATGGAAGCAGAGACTTACAGCCAAACATTAGGTGGAATTTGGGGAATCCTGTGGAAGAGGTGGGAGTGGGGATTGAAGGAGCCAGAGAGGTCAAGGACACCATTTTAAAAAACCTGCAGAAACCAGAAACCAGAGAGCATGCATGGGTCAGACCCAGGCCCTCTGTCTTCATGTGAATCCCCAAACAGCAGGAATAGGGCTGTCTGCCCCCGTTGCCCGCCTTTGGCTTCCTTGTGTAGAAGATGTGCCCAGTCCTACTGCAACCTGATATGCCAAGGCTGGTTGATATCCATGGGAGTCCTCCCATTTTCTGAGGAGAAAGGAGGGGCCGGGAGGATGGGGGAAGGGAGGGGAGAGGGAGGTACTGGGAGGAGATAAGGGAGGGGAAGCTGTGATCAGGATATAAAGCAAATCAACCAATAAACTGACTTTTGAAAATTTTAAAACAAAAAAGCAGAAAAATTTCCTGAGATTAAAGAAATAAAAGGGGAACGAAAGATTATCCTTAATGCACTAGTTGGTTTTGGTTCTTTTGTTTTGTTTTGTTTCTTGGTCAATCAGACATAAACTAGAATCACCTCAGAAGAGGGAACCGCTTCCATTAGACTGGCCTTCAAACAAGCCTGTGGAGCATTTTCATGATTAAGGATTGATGTGGGAGGGCCCAGCCCACTGTGGGCGGTACCATCCCTGCACAGGTGGTCTGGGTGCTCTAAGAAAGCAGGTTGAGCGAGCCCTGGAGAAGGAGCCAAGAAGAAAAGGTTCTATCTGGATACAGCCCCTGACTGAGTTTCAGCATGACCCCCTGGCAGCCGCTGCCCATCTCTCAGTGGCATGGGAACCAATCCTTTATACAGCGTACCTGTGTCTTTACACCACACATCTGTCTGTGTGGATGTGCCTACAGCTGTAGACATGCATCTCTCTAAGCAAACACAGAACTGCAGCTCTCGTCTGGCTGTGTGGGGTAGACATAAAGATGCACGGTACAGATCTGCTGCAGACGCAGAAATGTCACTACAGGCACAGAAAGATCCATCCATCCTTCCACAGTTCCATCCATCCCCATATCAGATGATACAGAGGCTGGGAGAGAGGGCATCTATATCGCTGTCTCTGCCTGTGCACGTATGCGTGGGCATACGTGTGCACTGGGAGGAATATAGGGATGGAGCGGTGGCATGGGCACACACTGAACCTGGACAGCTGTGTTCTCTGCTGGATCCTCCTTCACGACCAAACACTGCTGTCCTCCCCCCCGCCCCCCCCCGTCGGTCATTAGCCACCTTCCCAAGGCCATGAGTGTGATGGGGACTTCAGAGAGGCAGGTCATGTCATTGTGTCAGGACTGGGTTAGATAAAGGTTCCTGGGGTGGTGGGCAGGAAGGTCATAACACAGTCCCTTAATTATTATAACACAGTCCCTAATTATCATAACACAGTCCCTAATTATCATAACACAGTCCCTAATTATCATACAGGCAGAGGAAAGAGGGACTCATGTCTGAGTCATGGCACTTGCAGGAGGCTCTGTGCAGGTCATCCTCCAAGCAGGCCAGAGACCGCTCCAGATAAGGTCAGGCAGAGAACAGGAAGCCCTGTTGAGGAAGGGACTGGGATTGAACAGACACGCTGAACTGCGACTTAATAGCAGGGTCTTCCAACACACTGTCAGCAAACTCTTCCAGAAGTTCAGAGGAGGCCCCTCCTCCACCCAACACACACACAGGCACACACACTCACAGAGCATCAAGGCTCCTGTACTCTCAGGATGAACTTACCAGGATCTCAGATGACATTTTGAGTCTTCTCTGGGTCTACACAGGATTTTGACATAGTCAGGGCAACACTGTGCTCCAGCTGGATCTGCCTCGGCTTCCCCACTGTGGAAGAGCAGCCTGCAACTGTCCTTCTGAGTCCAGGAGGAAGGTGCAGCGTCCCAGACCTGTGACTGGCTCCTGTGGAGGTATTTCCACCAGAATCCATATGTTCCATGTTAGCATTGCCCTCAGGAGGAAGCCACCTGGAGCGTGTTTCCAGGCACGCCTTAATGGGGACAGGTGCACGGGACTGCCTGATTGGCAGCCGTCTATGAACCGCACAAGCAGCAGTTCCCCCTGTACCATCCTCCATCTGAAAGGCTTGTTAAGGCCTGTGTCTCTCTGACAGCACATTTGGCCGGGAAGGGATTAGAATGCACGGCGGTCATTATCTCGAACTTTGGTTCGTCCGAGTGTTAGAGAGAGAGAGAGAGCGCTTGAGAGCGCCTCAGCCCCAGGCAGCGACAACGGACCAGTTAGGAGGCAGACATCTGCTTGAACAATTACAGCAAGCTGCTGACAACAGAGGCCAAGCGCAGCTCCTCAGAGATGCTGAGACTCGCAAGGGAGTGTCAACCTGGCAGGGGTTGGAAGCTGCGGCACCTTGTTCTGTCTCAGGAAGGAGCTTGCCTCATAATATCCAGTGTGCCTGGTTTAATGAGCTTCGAATTTGTATTGCATTGTGCAACTCGGCCAATTGGTTCACCAGGAAACAGGCACAAGGCCCTGCTGCTTGCTGAGGCCCAGGAAAGCCCTGCCTGTCTTCAGATGGTTGGAGTGGAATTTTTGGCATTTCTTTTTCAATTGATAGAAAATGAAGGTTGGAAAACAGAACATCTGTCAAAGGAAGAGACCATAGGTGTGTGTTAGGGGAGGTGGGGGTGTACTTGCCTTCTCTGCCTTGGAACACAGCTGGGGACAGGGAGCGCCTGACTGGGCCAGGCACCGGAGGGCGGGGAGAAATACAGAGCCCTGTAGCCTATAGAGGACTTTACTCCATCCTGCCTGTGAGGACAGGGCCTACGCACACACCTCGTTCACAACATTCCTGTGAGTTGACCTTGCCTGACCCCCTGCTTACAGTGGAGAGCCAGAGGCTTGGTGGCTTCCTGTGAGCCCCTGAGATATGCTGTCAGAGGCGCATCTAGAATGGAGGCAAGAGCAGATGTGGGCTCACTCTGGGAAGCTCTGTACCCCAGGGGGCTGAGAGCCATCCCTGAGTTGTCAAAGGCCTGAGGGTCAAGCTCCGAGAGCCTCCTGTCAGAAGAGCCTGGGTGCTGTGCTCCTGGGCCTCCTGTCTAAGCCATGTTTAGGAACTTTGAAATGGGTTCACCGGGCTTGTTTTGGACCAGACATCCTCTCCTTGTATTTAAAAACCTCAGTGGGGACAGCCTTTCAAGTTAGTTTATAATAAACAAAGTCCAGGACACAGGTCAACTTTCCAATCACCTCCTGTGCTCAGAACTCAAAAAAGCAGGTCTTTTGTATGTGGCCCCAGCACCTAGGAAGACAAACTGCTGTTTTGAATGAATAAATGGATAAATGGATAAATGGATGAATGGATGAATGAACAAAATGAATGAATGAGTAGGTCAAGATTATTCCTAACTGGAGTTTTGAGATGTGTGAAATTCTACACACTCAGAGCTGTTTATCAGGCCACACAGTTCACATAAAATGTCCCCATAAGGCTACACACATCTCACTTCTAGTGTCCCCATAGGCCAGGGAAGCTGTGGTCTGGAGTTTCATTCTCTGATGGAGAGAAGGAAGCCCAGAGAGGCTGTATAAACAAGCTGCCTCCCCGACCTGTTGGTGTTAGGACCAGAGCTGTGTCCTGGTCCCAACCCCATTCCTCTACTCCCTCCCGACTTCTCAAGTCATCCAGGTCAAAGATGCTCACACCAAGGTCAGGGCACAGGTGAGGCAGCAGAAGCTGAGGGCTTCAGCATTGGGCATGGGACATCTCTGTGGCTAGAGTAAACGTAACGGCTCTTGCACTGGTGCCAATTGGGCACACAGGATGCAGAAGCCCCGGGACAATGCCCCTGGCATGGGCTCTGTGGAGTATGAAGCCGTGTTTGTAACTGGGGAACACAGAGGTGAGCCTGACCTTCGGGCTCCCTCTGGAGGGCTCTGCTCTGACAGAGGGCTGAAGCCCAGGGTTTTCACGTGAGAGCAAGAGAACAATGAAACCCACAAGAGGGCCCAAGACAAGCAGAACCATGGGGCAAACTGGGCTAATGCCAGCCAGCTTCCCGTGTATCTGAGAAGCAGGAGGACCCTCCCACATTACGATGTATGGCTCCCTGAGCATATGCACACTGAGCCCAGGTCCTCAGCCATCTGTGTCCAGGTGACCTGCTCAATGGAGGAGTCCAGCTGAAGTGGTAACTATGGAGTCTTCGCTGGACCATCTGACTCAGGGTAGGCAGGGTCCCAGCAGCTGATGTCTTCTGGGTCCTTTCTGTCATCTGCCCCTCTCCACTCTCTCTCCACTCCTTAAACTTCTGGAAGCCACATGGCATGTGGGGTGGAAGGTGCCAGCCCTTTCTACACATGAAGTTTGGAGGGTTCCAGCCCCAGAGCCTCAGTGCAGACCGGTCAGAATACCCACCTGACCCCACATGCAGAGCAGAAATTCTGGGGACCACTGAATGGCCAAAAGCTCAAATTCTAGAAAACACTGTCTTCTTGCTCCACTTAAAGTAGAAGGCTATGGAGGTCCGTGCCGCCTTGTGCTCCTGACCCCTGCTGGAGACTGCAGAACTCTGCTGGGGCTCACAGAGGAAGGCAGCACTGAGCCCAGAAAGCCGGAAGCACCTTTAACCATCCCTCCGTTCCAGTTCTGCCTTCGGCCGAAGTCATCCCAATGCTTTCCATTGCCTGAACCAATAAATTCCTTTTTGCTTCATACAGTTTGTGTCAAATTTTGTGGCTTACAAGAGAAATATCTGTAATATCCAGTCTTCTCTCACTTTTTTTTTGACTTGCATCAGGAGGGGAATCTACAGATTAAAGTGCCATTTTCAGACAATTCAGGAGAGACACCACAAAGAAAAAGAAAAAAGCGCAGGCCCTAAAGCACCCTGGTTGTCACACCAAAGCCAGGCAGCCCGGGCCCGGCCTCGGTGTGCTATGCCTCTGCCTCTGGAGTCTGCTTTGGGCCACAGCAGCTCAGGCCGTGGAACATGAGCTGTCTCTCCCTCTCCGGTTCCCTCACTGAAGTCCATGACTTCCTGTGCCTTGACTATCAGGTTTGGAGAGGAAAAATTCAGTTTGATGTATCTTAGAAACTCATTCTCAGATTTCAGCAGGAGTCAAAAGCGAGAAATGAAGCATGATGGCTGGGAAGGTGGCAGCTGTGTCCACCTCTGCTCTTCATTACATCTTATTTATTGTGCCTGTTAGGGACAAGGAGGAGAGGTCAAGTTGCAGGAGGTGGCTCTCTCCCTCCACCGTCTGGATCCTGGGGATCAGGCTTCTATGCTCAGGCATGGTGGCAAGAACCTTTACCACTGAGTCATCTCTCTGCCCTGTATGTGTGTGTGTGTGTGTGCATGCTTGTGGGAGTCAGTTCTCTCCCTCTCTCTATCGTGTGGGCCTCAAAGTCTCTAGGAATCAAACAACTTAGGCCATCAGGGTTATTAGCCAGAGCCTTTACTTGCTGTGCCATCTTGCCAACCCATTTAAAGAATTTTGTGTGTGCCTATGGTGTGTATCTATACAAATCAGGTGTGCACATGCTACAGTGTACGTGGAGGTCAGAGAACAACTTCAGGAGTCACCACTCTCTTCCCACTGTTAAATCCAAGGACTTCACACAGGTCAACAGGTTATTCACCTCTTAAGCTGTCCACTAGTCCGAGCTCAAGTCTTTATAAACAGTGGGTATCATAGTTAAAGACTGGCATTTTCTTTGAAATTTTATTTTATCTTATTTTTATTTATATGTGGAGCATGGTATATAGGTGAGGCAGGTCCCCTGGAGCTGAAGATACAGGTGATTGTGAGCTGCCCAATCAGTATTGGGAACTGAACCCTGGTCCTCTGCAGGAGCAGCCTGTGTTCTTCACTCCAGAGTCTCTCCAGCCCCAGGGCCAGCATGTATAAGGATGAGGGGAACAGCAATAAGGGGATGAAGGAGGTGGGGGAGCTGTGGCCACAGAGATCCAGACCCTCGGGACTTGCTGGATCTTCAATCAGTCCTGCTTACTTATGGCCCTGACAACATGGTGCCATCTGAATGGTTCTGTCCCCAGCTGATTAATGTGCTTTGGAATTTCCCCCACCATCAACACGGATGAGTTGATTAGTGAATTAAAAATTTCCCTCTCCTTTCGGCAACCACTAAATCACATTTGTTTTAATTCATTGATTTAAATTAGGGACGGTTGCCCTCCGACAAGTCTCCATCTCATGGTGGGGAAATCATTTGAAAAGTTATTTATCTTAATATCAATTAAGAATGGCTAATTAGACCAACTTTGGCAGTTGGGCACATTGAACTTGAAGAGACTCCAGTCCAGATAGTGTCTGTGATCTGGGGAGAGCTCAGGGCTGGGGGAGAAGGAAGTCTCTGTGTTGACTGCTAAGGGCTGAGCGATGCTACGATATAGTGATATTCAATGAGGGTTGGCTTCCTGCTGAGTCCATTCAGAAGGACAATAGGTTCTCCCTGAGGGCCTATGACCTGACTAATCATAGGTTCTTGGCCTGATAATGGTGCAGGTATGGATGATGGTAGGGGCATTGCCAGCTGCAGGTCCATGTCATGTGACTCTGTCTCCCTTGGGTCCTCTTGTAAAGGGATTACCTGAGTAGGTTAGACCTACAGCCTTCAAGACGGAAAAGCCAGGGGCTGGGACTCTCCAGGTCCATGCTCAAATGCTGCCTACCATAAGCCCGACCACATACCAAGGACACAAACTTGACCTGCTTACCACTGGCTGGTTTAGAGGAACAAACTTCCGAAATCCCCTCTTGTGGTCCTGATGATGAGGTGGACAAGCCAGGGTACTCACAGGAGGCACGGGGGTGCTCCATGGTCACTTTCCTTCCTCGGGGCTATCATCCCCATTGTGAGGCCAGCCTGCTTGTCCCCCACCCAGGACATCCCAGCAGAGACCGCTCGGACAGGTGTGAGGTCAGTTTTGTGAAGATTGTGAGCCTCCAGGCTTCTCCCCTTCTGCGTGGACACAGGGAGTCCTGGCACCCCTCCTTCCCTCCTTTCCCTCCAGGGGAGCCACAGCTTGCCCTTCTGCTGTGCTGCTGATGCCCAAGGACAGAGCCCAGAGCTGAGCCAGCTCACGGAGGGTGGGCGCCACTTAGTGCTCCAGGAGATACCTGCCTCACCTGAGGAATCAAGAAGGCCAGTGAAGCTCCAGGCCTGCTTTCCAACCCCTCTTCTAGGCAGCTGGCAGACAGGATCCCAGTATGAGGGAGGGAGGAGGCAGCTGGGGATTAGAGATGTCTTTTCTCTCCCTTCATTAAAAATGACACTTCTCGTTTATTTTGAAGGGAATAGCAGCTGTCTTGAGGGCTCCTAGCCTGACACCTCGAAATTTTTCTCTGTTAAGAATTTGAAAAATATGCAAATATTCTTTTTTGTAGAACCAGAAACACTTCTTTTTTAAATGGGTTGGTTCTGATGAAGACGGATCTTGTTCCAAGTTCCCAGTTTCCCGGAGCCCTGGGCCTGCTATCATCTTTCCCGTGAAATGAGTTTCTGCCATATTTTCAGCCTCTGCAGAGGGAGATGGCGGGTGGCAAAGGCTTATTGCCACAAATTGCTCCCACGCCAGCTCTTTCACAACATTACCTCTTTAGGGGAGCTCAGCACCCCAGGTGAGCTGCTCTTTGGATCCAGAGCTGAGCACCTGATGTGGGACTCAGCAGTTCCGAGTCTGGTGCCTAATGTACTCAGTGGCTCTTGAGCCCTAGCGGGAGGTTTCCTGACCACTGCAAACCACAGTGCAGACTGTGGGACCACCGACCTCTTCGCTTTAGGGGGCCTGAGACAGCCTTCCCTTTGATGTCAGCTCTCCAGCACTCATGGCTTGCAGAAGCCTTACTCCATCTCCATCCCAGACTTCCCAGGTTCACGCCTGTGTGTGTCTCTGTACCACCTTTCACCTGTTGATAAAGACACCAGTCACAGAGGATTAGAGCGAGCCATATGCCCTGCCTCCATTTCTGCTGCTGTAATAAAACACACTGGCAAAAAGCAGAGTGGACTAAAGAAAAGGATGATTTAATTTTACAATCGTCGTCTTTGAGAAGCAGTTGGGACAGGAACTCAAGGCAACCAGTCTCATCATATCCAAGAGCAGAGTGGGAATGGATGCAGACATGTCTGCCCTTGCTCAGCTCCCTCTCTTCACTTACAGGGCCCAGAACACCCTGCCTAAGGAATGGAGGGGGAAGACCCCCATATCAATTAAATAGTCAAGACAATCACCTGCAGACATGCCTGATCCTTCACGGGCAGCCTCTTCCCAGGTGATTCCATATTATGTCAATTAACGATTAAAACCAGCTGTTGCCCTCCCTGACCTCTGTAACAGTCCTTTATCCAAACAAGGTTGCATACCCAAACGTGGGCCTAAGGCTTGAACATATGTTTTGAGGAGACACAACCCAACCCTTGACAGCTCCCAGCTGTGAGGACCTTTCATGGGTCAGCATGCATCAGGCTGGATCCGAGGACGGCAGAGCTAGTAGGACAGACAGCTAGAAGGACAGGCTGTTCTGCCCAGCCTAGTTGAGAGCTAGAGAGATGGAAAAAGACATAACCAAACACAGTTGGTCACTGTGACCCTCAAGGTGGACAGCAGAGTCTTTGTTCAGGCTGTACTTTGGGAAGAAGGAGCTTGTGGAAAATGTCCTTGGAGAGGCCCTACTTCGATTATCATGGGTCTAGAAGAGATGGCGCATTCTCTTATATTGGCTGCTTTTGTGTGTCAGGATTTGCATTCAGTACTTTAGGTCTATGGGACTGGAGAGATGACTCAGCAGTTAGAGCACCTTTGAATCTCAGCATCCACACTGAGAAGCACATGACTGCTCTGTGAATGCCTGCATTCATACGCATTCACACATACATACAATTAAAAAGAAAAGAAATCCAAGCTGATGGGCCTGATCTCCTGCAGTCTCAAGATACCCCTGTAGGCTGGTATTTTAGATTCCCAAGGTATCAAGGAAGAAACTGAAACTCAGCAGTGACCCCACACATTCCAAGGTCAAGCAGCTGATAGCTGGATGGCAGCAGAAGTTGGCAAGGCTGCTCACCTTCCAGTTTCTCAAGACCAAGACATCCATGTGCCAAGAGAATGATTTGCTGGCAAATTAAGAGTCCTTGCGCCAAGCCCACTGCTTGCTGGCAAATTAAGAGCCCTTGGAAAAGATCCTCAGCTGAGTGCGGTGTTGAACCAAGCTGCTCTCAGAAGTTGCTTTGCAGAGTATTTCCAAGTAAATAAAAGGACTGGGAAATTAGGAGATGGAGTCGAGGTTCAGGGATGCCACATGCAAGCTGGGGACTCATGAGACAAACCAATGCCGACATTGTGTGTCGCACATCTCCTCCCAACAGGATTCAACAAGCACAAGTGATGATTAGATCCAGTTGGTGCTGTATATTCAGACTCTCGGAGTGTTTTGAGAGTGGCTTGTGGAGTTTTTACTGGCAGATTATTTAAATTGGCTAGGATTGGAACATTGTCACAAAGATTGAAAGCTGGATCAGTGCCTGTAAACAGAGACGGTTATAAATGACAGGGGCAGGGCATTTGATGACGCTCTGGGATTTGCAGGATTTGTAGAAGTTCCTTGTTTTAATTAACTCCTCTACTGATAATTAAAGTAAGAAGGTGTAGCAGTTAAAGGGGCCATGGTGGGGGCACTTGAAAACATATGCAGAGTCCAAACGCCCAGTAAACAGCACAACTGTAACCTCTGCCTCCTCACCAACAACATCGCCAGCAGCAACACCAACAACCGGTGTTGCAAGAGACACTGCTGTGATGTCATCATACACCACCATCTACAAACACCACAATGACAACCACCGATGACACCCACCATCATAACATGATGTACCACAGCCATAGTGTCTACAAAAATGAGAATAACAACTATCCTCACAGCAACCACCAAAACAACACCAGAACCACAGATGAGGTATCTTCCTCAGATCATCAACAACACGATAACATCCACAACAGAAAATACTGTCACGACTTCCTCATATAACACAACCATGGTATGTACAAGAAACACACTAACCACCACCACAACACAGCCACACCCTACAACCACAACTTCTAGCTCCTCAGCCATGATATCATCACCAACAATTGCAGTAACAGCAATGACCTCCATCACCACCACTGTGACTTCATCACAACCACAATATCCTCCTCCACAGCCTTAGCATCAGCAGCCACCACAGCAGCCATCACGACAGAGCAGTAATGTTGCCAACTGTGACAGTAAAGAAAACCACTATAGCCAGGCCCACGATGTCCTCATCTATCACCACATTGACATCATCAACAATAACTACACCATCCACCTCTTCATTAAGACATCATCAGTGCAGGAGCAGTCACTCCGTGACACACCATTGTCATCACCTACAACTACAGTAGTAAGGAAAACTACACTGTCACATGCCACAACAGTAGCTGTTACTACAGTAATAATCACCAACCTTATGATACCAACCATCGTCAAGACCAGTCATGGCAACCACAAATATTACAACATCGTCAGCTCTGCCACAGTAACAATAGCAACCACAATGGCAAACAACACAACCAAACTTCAGCAGCTACCGCTTCAGCAAGAAGCATGGTGACACCCTCACCAGAACCACAAGCGCCGCCACTCCAACCTCTGCAGCAACACCAGCCAGCACATCAACAGCAGCCACGAGCTCACAGCAGCAGCAGCATCGCTGCACACACCGCCAACGCTACAAGATCCAGCACAGTGATTCATGTGATGAATCCGTTCTCCCGAAAGAGGGACTCCAGGCTTTGACTGCTAAGCACTGAAGAAGGGCTTGTCCTGGTCCCACTCACCTTTGGGGTTACTTCCATGTCTGAAATTGTGTCAGAAAAGTGGGTATTGCTCACAATCCTCTTCGTGGTGATGGATGATGGGAGTCTGCAAATGTGAGGCCTGACATAAGCTTCCTAGTCACCAGAACTTCCTCCAAGGTACTGTGTGGCAATTAGAATGGTCTCTGTGAAGCTGGTCTCTGCCTTTCCCCCTCCCCTCCCCCCAACCCTGCAGGACATAAAGCACAGCTAACTTCCTAGAATCCACAAAGCTTCCTGCCTGCTCTGTGGTCTAATCTTCCTGACACTCTGACCTTCCTGGGATCTGACTATCCCCTTTCTGCTGAACCCTCCTTCTCATAGCTTTTCTCCTACTCCCTTTGAAGGACAGCTTCTTTAAGAGCGTTAAAAGCAGGCTTTGGTGGGAAAGTCACACCTGCCCTTTGCTCTGTGGCTCTCGTGACTGGCAAGGGTATGAATGGAGTCTTCTCTGGAAGACTGAGGCCCCAAACATACACCTAACCTGAGTGCACTGTCTGGATGCAGCGTATCCGATGTCTGGGCCTCTGTCCACTAGGAGTGGACAGGGAAGAGAGGGGCTCCGCATCTGACTGCCCTCCCTCCTGATGCCTGTTGGCCATGCTGTTATCAGCAAGATGTTCCCAGCACTTCAGTATCCTCCTAACCATTGGGCCGAGGCTCATGGCTATTCCTGAGAATGGTGATCTGAAGCAGCTCCATTCTCGTGTGAGCTGGGGCCCTCAGAGCCTGCTGCCATCCCCACTCTGCAGGTAGCACATCAACACCTGCATTAAGACGAGAGTCTGAAGCACTGGAGCCAAAGGGCTCAGGAGCAGCGTGGCACAGCGCCCTGCCCAGTCCCCACACTAGCCACCCCTGACCAGCAGCGCAGCTGTGCATGCTTAAGTCATAGCATCCTTCCAAAGTTCCAGGATGCACCAGCCCTGGGAAAAGAGGGAAGAGTCCTGTGAGTGGAAAGCTGTGGGCATCACTTCACTCTCCCCTCCCCAGGGCGGGGGCGGGGGCACATGGATGTGTCATGACCTCAACACATGCAAAGCCAACAACGGATTTTATCAGGTCGTGTGTACCACCCATGGGTCCCCTCCTGAGGATGATGGCGCCAGAAGGCAGCCATAGCGATCCTTCCAAATGTTCCAGATGGACACTGCACTCGGGAGCGTGACAGCACACTCCTCCCACCAGCTTGACTATTTTGTGTGCATGGGTGTTTTGCCCTACTGTATATTTGTGCACCAGGTTTCTGCAGTGCCCCCAGAGGCTAGAAGAGGGAGTCAGATCTCCTAACACTGGAGTTAGAGATGATTGTGAGCCACTAACTGGGTGCTGGGGATCAACACGAGTCCTCTTGATAAGCAGCCAGTGCTCTTAACCGTTGAGCCATCTCTCCAGCCCCACAGAGAAAAAATATTTTAAAAAGCTCAAAGTACCAGACAAAGAATGCTTAGGTTCTGACCAGTGTCCTAAAGAAAGAGGAGAGGCAATGTCTGCTTTCCTCTGCTGGGCTGCGGCCCACCTGACCGCAGTTCCCAGCAGTGTATGCGAAAACTGCTGTGGTTAGTTCCTTCCTTTGCTACTGAGAAAAGTTTATGAAACCACTGCTGTGTGTTCTTGTTACCCAGGTTGGAGCCTGGGTCAGGGGTTCTTCACCTCCTATTCAGAGAAGTGAAAAGAGAGCTCACAGAGATCGCAAAGTGGGAAGGGGAATCTATTTAGAACAGAGCCACAGTGCAGAAAGAAAGAAGTAGGCAGTGGAGCATGGCAGAGGCCACCCCCAAGGGCACTCTAGGGCTCCTACTATTGTCTAGCCCTTCTTTTAAGAGCCCAAGATAAGAGGGAGTGTGGCTGTTTTGATTGACAAACCCGGACTGTAAGCGTTTGCTCATTGCTCATCTTTTCGTTCTGTGATGGTTCTGCTACCCATCAGATGATGGACCTAGAGCCCACATTCTGTGATGCTTCCGCTAAGCATCAGGTAGACCTAGAGCCATGTGGGAAGAGCCTCAGTGAGGAAGTGTCTGTGTTGTCTTGGTCCATGGGTGTGCCTCTGAGGGTTTTTTTGATGGAGTTGATTGAGGTGGGAAGGCCCACCCTGAATACAGACTGCACTATTTCATGGGTTGCACCCTGGGCTGAGCAGGACCCAGAGAATGAGCTGAGTGCTTATCACTCATGCATTTCTTCCCTCTCTGCGCCTGATGTGACCCGTCACTTCCAGCCCTTGCTGAGGCTTCTTTGCAGTGACCACCTGGAATTGTTGCTTTTGTCAGGGTATTTAATCACAGCAAAGGGATGGAAACAAAGATGCCTTCCTGTGAGGTGTCTCATTTTATCTTGCACACACCAAATCAGGTATAAAGATATGATTGTGAATCAAGGACTCTCTCCAAACTTCACTTAGAGGACACAGTTTGCCATGTTGAACTTGCACTGCAATCCGCTCTAAGCCACTCTGTCTCCCTTGGTTTCAGGGTACGTTCTGGAACATGTTTAAATGAAAAAAGTGTTATTATCAAGATGCTAGTAAGAGAGTAGAATTCCATTTCTAAGAGCAGGCTTACGGGCAGCCTGAGGCATGGGGAGGTGAGGGTCCATGCTGCCAGAAGGCCGTGAGGTAAGCTATTTGTAGAAGGATGTGAATCCCCAGCAGATAAGATGAAGGTCCTAGATTATTGAGGTTATTGTTAGGAGAGGGGTGTGTATGTATTCCAAGCCAAGTGAAGCCCGAGGTCCCAAAGCCATTCCCAGGGTTTGCCCCCATCATTTCCAAACCACAGTCACTCATATTTGGCTTCAGGACAAACTACTATCTCCTTTGAGGCCTGAGCTATGTTTTTGCATCGACAAGCAACTTTTCTGTATTCTCTGCCCCAGCTGGTGTCTTGAAATGCTTTGTGGGTTCCTGCTTGTGCAAAGTGAGGTTCTCCCTACATATGCTGGGTCAGAGAGTGCCCCAAATCTTATTTGCATTAGTAAATTACACGAATGTGTCTCCATCCCATGAAGGGTCTTTATGATTGCCCATGGTCAGCAGGGCTAAAGTCCACTGAGTTGCCTTTACTAGGGAGTTAGTTTTGGCCTGGGAGGGCTGGAGAGAGGTAGATGAGCATGGCTTCTTGGAGGTGAGCCCAGACCTTGCCTCTGTGTCACCTTTTCTGAAGAGGATCTGGTGACTTTTGTCAAGTTCTCTAAGTCCTTGCTCAGCTACTTTCCCTGGGGCTGGAGTTTCCCCAATAAGGCCTGAAGTTCCTATTATCATGCAAATATGTTAATGGAATAACATTTCTCTCCATCAGGAACCATTATTAGGAGTTCCTGTACAAGCTCTGAATCAGAAATGAGAAGGCGGGGGCCCCTGGGGGAATGCCTGACTTCTGAAGTGGAAGCGCCTTCAGCAACCTCCTCAGTGCTGCCAACAGCTCCCTCCTGACCAGTTCACTTCTTTCTCAGTGTTGGTTTTCAAGTCCACACAGAGGGTTAGCCTCTGTGGCTGGCGTCTCCCCAGCCCCTCCAGCTCCCACTGCATCACTAACGGCAACTTAGACTCACCTGGGTGCTCATCTGGAGTTGCAGCCTTTGGCTGGCCATAAACCTGTGTCCACAAGCTCAGACCTGGGGAACCGCTGACCAGAGCCTGTGTGTGGCTGACCATTCACTCACTTGCCTGTGATAACCATCTGGACCTTTTCACTCTGGGAAGTTATTCTGAAGGAAGTGAACAGGTGCCTGTGGCTCGGCCCTCCGCACTCGCTTCCCATAGGCAGATCTTAGCAGTGGGTATTAGAGTGGGTGGCAAAGCCTGTGGTCAGCATGTAAGACACTTCGGAGCATACTTCTCAAGGAAACTGATGATGACAGTAAGCATTCTGGTTCTTTTCCAGTGTCGATGCAAAAGCACACCTCTGGCTTCAGCAGGGATAGATTCTATAGCTGATATGAGGAACACATAATTTTTCCAAAATCTTGTGTTCCACCAAGGAAATGGTTATATGAGATTTTATTAGAGAACAAAGAAAGTCATAAATCAAAACCTTTAACAAATACACTGGTGGGGACACAGACAGGCTGTTACAGAAAAGTGGGGGAGACGTTGCTCTAGGTTTAAATAATATCTGGTGATATTGTTAGCTATGGAGGAGAGCTTCAAACAGGGAATGGAAACAGCCCATGACAGCGACAAAGCTGGAAGGAAAGAGCATCTAAGCTCTTCGACAATGGGCAAAGGACTACAGGATGTAGAGTTGGCCTTGCTGAGTTTCTGTCCTGCTTTGGTTCAGCGTTTCCTCGCTGTGTTTCCTCTCCTCCCTTTGGAATAGCAATGTGTATTCTGTGCCATTGCATGTTGGAAACATGTGGTTTGCTTTCGATTTTACAGGAGGTTACAACTAAAAGATTGCCTTGAGTCTCTGAAGAGACACTGAATTTGAACTTTTACTTGTGTTGAAACTGTGAAAGACCATGGGACTTTTGAAGTTGAAACGCATTCTGCATTATGATAAGGCTACAAGCCTGTGATGGCCAGAGAGTAGAACATGGTGGTTTGAATGAGAAGGGCCCACGTAAGCTCCAACATTTGAATACTTGGTCCTCAGCTAGTGTCACTGCTTTGGAAGGATGAGGAGGTGTGGTCTTGCTGAAGGATATGTCACTTGGAGTGGGCTTGGGGGTTTCAATAGCCTGCACCACCCCGGCTCGCTCTCCTGCTCACTGTCTATAGCTTGTGGATCAGGTGTGAGCTCAGCTCTGTCTCCAGTGCCATGCCTGCCTGCTGCCATGTTCCTGCCATGTTCCTACCATGGCCATAGACTCTAACCCTCTGGAACTGTAAGTCCCCAATAAACCTTCTCTTCTATAAGTTGCCATTGTCACAGTATCTCCACACAGTAATAAAAAGGTAACTAAGACAATTAGTATCACAATATAAAACACACTCCAACTTAAAAAAACTCCCACAGTCTTTAAAAACTTCAGTTCTTTAAATGTCCACTGTCACCTTAAAAATCCAAAGTCTCTTCTTCTTTTAAAACTGTGAACACCTGCAAATTCCAAAAGAAGTTAAATAGTTTCTTACTCCAAGAGGGAAGAATCAAGGCACAGCTATAATCAAACGGAAGTGAATCCAAAGTCCAACAGTGTAAATCAGATTCTGTGCTTCAGTTTCCATTCAGTCATTTGAAGGGCACACAGGGAGTATGGTAGGCTCTAGCTGGTTCCATTTCACACCTATCCAATCCTTGGAGGTCATCTTCAGTCCTGGCATCTCCGCTATGCTGGGTTCTCTACTGCAACTGTAGCTGTAGCTCACATTTGCCCATGACCTCCTGGTTCCTCTGTGGGACTTCAGCCTTGCGACAGCCTGCTGCTCCTCAGCTGTCCTCCATGATACTTTCATGTCTCAAAACCAGTGCAGTGTGGGAGATGTTTTCACATTACCAAAGATCAGCTACAACCTGAGGAGCAGCCTGGTCCTGCCCCACTGCTGGACCACAGCCTCTCTGTGATGACCCTGAGGAAGCATTTCCCACATTTCACCTCATTGATACTTATTACTCATTAATCACAGCCCCACCTGGCCAGCGTCAACGGTCCCAGTGAAGCGAAGATGCCAGTGGTGCTGGTCGATGGTTAATCACAGCTAACCCTTTGGCTGCAGCTGACCAGAAACCACAGATTCTTAATTCAATACATCACTCAAACAGCCCAGGTAGAATCTTGGAGAGACTCAAAAACTTCCCTCTGAAGCATCATAGTCCATTCCCCCTGCATCTGCATTGCCCTTTGATTTATTATCCTCCAGGTTCCCACAGAACAGTGCTTTAGGCTCTAAGCACTCAATGGCTTCTCTACCCCAAGCTCCAAATTCTTTCCACAAACCTCCCTAAAAACAATATGGTTAGGTCTATCAGAACACATGTGGTGCTTTCTTTTGCTTTAGTTTCATCAATAACAGCTGTTCTTGTGATAAAACATGGACCCAAAAAAACTTGGAATAAAGAGGTACAAATTATAGCCCATCATCATGGGAAGCCAAGGGACTTAGAGGCAGGAACTGAAGCAGTAGCTACAGAGGAAAGATACTGGCTTGCTCCTATGTTCTTTACTGTTCTACTACTGTGAAGAGACACTGTAGCAAGTCTTATAAAGGAAAGCATTTAATTTGGGCTTGCTTATAGTTTCAGAGGTTTAGTCCATGGCAGAAAGCATGACACCACATGGGCAGACATGGTAGCTGACATCCAGATCTGAAGGCAGCAGAAAGAAGGAAGAACCACTCACTGGGGCTTTGGAACCTCAAAGCCCCCCTCAGTGACACACTTCTTCCAATAATACCACACCCTCTAATCCTTTCCAATAGTGCCCTGCTGACTAAGCATTCAAATACAGGAGCCCATGGAGGACCATTCTTATTCAAAGCACCACACACCCCATGAATCACTCAGATACTTTCCTTATACAGCCCAGGACCACCTGCTCAGAGGTGATACTGCCACAGTGGGCTATGGCCTCCCCACATCAGCTGACAATCAAAAAAGTGTCCCACAGACTGGACACAGGCCAGTGCAGTGGAGGCAATTCCTCAGCTGGAGTTCACTCTCTCTGGATGGCTCAGCTTTGTGTCAACTTGACAAAAACCAGCCAGCATACACTACAACTCACTGTGATGGTCTCAAGAATAATGTGAATGGACATTCTTTAGAACCCACAGTAAAGGACACATGAATGACATAAATAGATACCCTTTAGAAACTGCTTTTTTGAAACCAAACATGACACAAATGGACCCCTGTAGCCTGCTGCGATGGCACAGCCATGATAATGACATGTCTTGTTCATATGTATATATATATATATATATATGAATATATATACATGCATATACAGTATACATATATGTAGGTACTAGTTTTTAAACTCTACCTTATTTGAGGTTTCTTAAGACTACCTCCCTTCCATTCCCCCAACCCTAAGAGAAAGAAGATTAGAAGGGAAAGGGAACAGAGACCTCTTTAGACTTAGTACCAGCTGGGTAGGGTCATCCGATTCTTTGGAAAAAAATACCGGTCTCAGTCCTCAGGATATCCAGCAGTCCAGCAGACAGCAAACACAGCAAGATGAATAAGCCGCCTTCTTTATCTTCTGTCCATCTCCTTGAAGCTCTCTCTGAACTCTCATATTTATATCCTCTCAGAGTCCTCAGAATTCCACTATCTGCAGCTGGCAAAAACCATGCCCTGCACGAGGAAATTATCAGCTGTGGACAAACTAATATGTTTTTGTAGCAGTTTCACAAAGGCATATTTACATAACTGAGTTTTTAAAGAGACCCAAACCTCACACACACACACACACACACTTATATCCATAGTATAAATTTAAATACTTTAATAGTTATATGTATGTATGTTTGTGTGCGTGTGTGTGTGTATGTATGTGTGTGTGCGTGCCACATCAGTGCAGGTGCCTGTGGAGCTAGAGTTTCATGTGGTTGCTGTGTACTGAATTTTGCTCCTCAGGAAGAGCAGCAAGTGGTCCTAACTTGTGATTCATCTCTCCAGCTTCTTCACCAGCTGCCTTACCTTGGGCTGATTTGATCCCATCATCTTTGCCTCATCAGACCTACCTCTCTAAGTTTCTTGTTCACCTAAGGCTCACCATATGAGCATTTCAACTAATTCTGGCCTGACCTCAATATTATGACACTTTATGTATAATTTAGTAACTTTGCAGTATTAAATTGTATTTTTGCTTTATGCTAATGCCATATTTTACTTTGATATTTGCTGAAACTCCACAGGAGCATGCTTTCTAATTTTTTCCTTTGTTTCTCCTGTTCTGTTTGCTTGACTGAATTCTTGGGTAGGGGCAAGGCTTACACTGAACTTATCTTTTGGCCTGTACTGAGTTCTGGGAATTATATATGTGAATGACTCTGGTCTTATAGATTTATTTAACTGTTAAATTGTGTTTGATAAACAAATATGAAAGTAATTACATTTATTGATAGCTTTCCAATTCTGAGTGCTTTGCAGTTTGCTCTTGCAAAAGAAGTATAAAAATTTTTTATGCTTTCCTGACTAATCTCTCTCTCAGTTTAAGTTATTTTTCCAAACCCTTAGCATTCCTGTTTCTGCATAATATATTTTTCTGAGCACTAAATTTTATATTTAAGAACTGTTAATTTTTTATTTTGTTTTATATTTTAAATGGGCCCTTACACTGTAGCCCAGGCTGTCTATGTAGTCCATACTTAATTTAGTGCAATCCTTCTGCCTCAACCTCCTGTGTGCTTGGATTATAGACTTCAGCTACCATGCCTTGCTTCTTGTATATAGAGATGTCAAGTCTCTATCCTATGTCTTGAGTGGCTTTTAAAGAGACATTTACAGAAGTCTTAATTTTGTTTTCCTGTATGAAAACTCTTTCCCTCTAATTTTTTTATCTCCTCCTTCCAACACTTGGTTGATGGACAGGGATGCATCCTTATGTGGTTTTCTGTGTGTTTGCCCTGCTGGGGCTCATTAAGCTTCTTAGATCATGCACTAGAGTTTTAATCAAATTGTGAAAGTGATGTCTATTACTTATTCAAATACGTGTTTTGACCTTCATGAATCTCTCTCTTTAGTTCCTTGGATCACAGGCAGGCCACGCTGCCCAGTTTTGCTCAGTGGATCTTCACAGCACTATGTTCTTACAGACACCTTATTCTGGTATGTCCATTGGGCAGTTTGTCTTTCTGTATCTTCAAACCCACCAACCCTTTTGTTGTATGCATTTAATCTGCTGCTAAAGCAGATCCAGGGAGTTCATTTTCCAGAAACTTCTCTTTACTTCTAGATACAAGTCTATGAGTTTCACTGAATGACTTTTTGGTGTCTTCTATTTTATTCATCGTTTTCAGATTTTCCCTTTAAGGCAGTTGTTCTCAACCTTCCTAATGCTGCAACCCTTTAATATAGTTTCTCACATTGTGGTGACCCACAACCATAAAATTATTTTCATTGTTATTTCATAACTATTATCTGCTATTTTTATGAATCATAATGTAAATATCTGTGTTTTCCCATGGTCTTGGGAGACCCCTGTAAAAGGGTTGTTCGACCTCACACAGGGGTGGAGCCCACAGCTTGAAGTCCTTGAGCATATGAACTGTAACCGTCTTAAGGAACCTCTTTTTGTTCACTCACCTCTGACGCTGAGGCTTGTTCCTCTCACATACATTTTTCTGTCAATTGCTCACATTGTCTGTCTATTTACATGTGGTGATTTGGGGCTCTCGACATCCAGCATAAACATTGCTGAGTCTGTTTTGTCATCCTTTAGGGTTCCATGAGTTCTGCTCTTGCTGAAGTTAACTTTCTTGTGCATCCAGTTGTACATTTTGAGACCTATTCTTGGTATCACAACAGCCAATGTCTAACTAATAGCAGTTTGACCTATCGAGGGGTCACAGGTCTGCAGTCTTCCTTGAATGCCACAGGGTTAAGCAAGGTGCTCTTTGGGACTCCAGGTATGGATTCTGGGAGCTGTTTGTCTCGCAGCCAGTTCTTTACCACAGAATTCCTGCTGGCCCGTGAGCCCAGAATGACGTGCTGGCTCTTTACCTTAGAGCTTCCTGCTAGACCTTCCCAAATGTTCTGTGTGCTGCTTGCTTAGCATTTATTAGCCTCTGCCTCCTAAAAACCTTCATGTGATTCTTTTGTTTGTTTTTGTTTTTCAAGACAGGGTTACTCTGTATAGCTTTGGCTGTCCTGGACTGGCTTTATAGACCAAGCTGGCCTCGAACTCACAGAGATCCTCCTGTCTCTGCTTCCCTAAGTGCTAGGATTAAAGGCATGCACCACCAGGCCTGGCTCATGTAAATTTCTTAATTCCCTTTTCAGAATGACCCTGCCTTCCTCAGGACTGGACCTTCAGACCCCACTGCCCTGGAGCCCTTCTGCTCTCTTGGTGAGACCACTACTGCTCACCCCATTCCCTGCCCTCTGGCGAGACTGTGCCCATCTCGCTTGCTTCTCTTGGGATTTCTGGTTTGTATTGCCAGATGTATGGTGTTCAGCATGCTCTGTGCAATTTTCTAGCTGCTGTGATGGGAGCTCGGGGCTGCCCCATTTATTTGAGCATGGTGGGAGCAGAGTTCTATCTCTCTGATGAGGCTGGAGTCAGTAAAGACAGCCTAGCTTTTCACTCACTGTCTGCTCTCTTGCCTGTGATTACCTGGAGGACATCTCCTGCCCTGTTATTATCTCTGAGTCACTGTGTCCAAAACTCCTTATCTTTGCCTTGGCATTGGCCCTTCCTTCCAATCACCCTGTGTCTGACAAGCTCAAATATCGGCCATCTTTAAACATTAACTTTATTGTCTACCTCCTCTTTTTAATCCATTCAGCTTCAAAGTATGCCGGTCCTTTGAAGATCTATTAAATGTATTCCCTTCTCTCAATTTCTACACAACTTTACTGGGACAAGTCTCTGTCAACTCAATAATAGCTTTCTAAAGCACTGTGAGGGAGGCAGGCTGATGGCACAAAGTGCCGCTCAAGGACAAGCAGGATCTGCCAGTACATCAGATCCACCTGCGCCTGGTGCCCTTTCCACCGAGTCCCCCATCTTCTCTCTCTTCTGAGCTCACTCTGATTTTCTATTCCTCATTATCACCCTATATGTGAAAACCTCCCAAATTAAATATGGCTTTCTCTAGGAAGTTCCTCTGTGTGTGTGTGCAGGGGGGCATGGGAAGCCAGAGATATTGGATGTCTTTCTCAGCCACTCTCCACACTATTTTTTGGGCAGGGTCTCTCATTGGCCCTAAAGTTCCTCAGCTAACTAGACTGGCTGATACACATACTTTCACAAGCACATTGACTTAGGAGTTATCTTCAGTTCCCTCTCCTTCATTTTTTCACCTGTGGTGCTGGGAAGCCTCCCTAGGCTCATTGCCTCTGGTGTACTTCTCTTGTCTCATGACTTGATGATTGCTGTCTCCTTCATCAGACATGCTGAGCTTCCTGTATTCCTAGCTCTCATGCTGCTGTCATGGACATCACCTTGTCATACAGGATGGGGGATCCACAGTTGTTGACTCAGCAGAAGCCTAGTGATGTAGACATTGGGTGGGCAGGGCCCTCTTGGGAGATTAAGAAATAAAGGTTTATACAAACTCAGTTAGAAGCACCGAGGAGGAATGTCCGAGCTAGTGTTTAGTGTAACGTCCCCTTGTAGCATCCTGGCCAGGAGTCAGCTGGGAGAGTAAAACCCACTCAGTAACCAGGAGTGCCCCTGTCACAGAAGCTCTATCTTCTCCAAATCCATTTCATTGTTAGAAATTGCACCAGGGTCTTCCTCCATGTGCCTTCCACTCATCTGTCTCGGCCATTGTTCTGAACCTGCCACAGTGAGTGCTACCATGTGTGAGGCTGCAGGACCAGAGTCTCCTGAGAGAACCCTGAGCTGCTGTCACATCAGCTGGGCTGTGTCAGGTCCTCTGTTCGCTGTGATGTCGCAGCAATCCTTCCAGGCAGAATGAGCAGGATCATAACTGTTCTGAAGATGGGGAAATGGATGCTTATGTTGACAACCTTCTTCAGAAACAGAGATGGTCCCCAAGGTTTCCAGATGCCTGTGCTGTTCCAGTTCAAGGCCTGACATGAGGGAAGGAGCCATCTGTGCGTCCCAGCTGCCAGGCCATCCAGCCACCATCCTGTCCCAGCCACCATCTAATCCCAGCTTCCAGGTCATTTGGCAACACTGTTGTCTCAGCCACAACCATATCCCAGCCATAAGGCCATCAGTCACCTCCTACCCCGTCTACTACGTTAGCACAGTCACCATCCTATCCTGGACCATTCCACTCCTATTACCATGTGATCTCAGCTACCCTGTTCTCCCAGCCAACATCTGTGCCCAGCCATCTAACCTCTGTCAACATCTGACTGTAGCCACAAGGTCAGCCTCAAGGGAGAACTGTCCAGCCAAACCCAGAACCTCCCAGGCGATCTGGAGAGGCTTCTCAGAGCTTTGCTGCACAATGTTACAGGAGGGGACCTCTAGTCTCATCGTGCACTGTTCAATCAGTCCAAAGTTCAGGGGAACCGAACTTTGGGTAAGTGTAAGAGACACACCCAGTAGATGCTGTCTGCTGCTATGGTTACCACCAGAACTCATAAACAACACCCAGCACTCAGAACATGTGAGCTGGTGAGATCAGAGTCTTCTAGGAGGCAGGAAAACAAGAAAGTGGCATAACACTGTTTTCCTGAGTAAAGACAATTAAGGCTGAACAAACAGCTCAAGCACAGGCCCCAAGAAGAAACCAAACTGATGGCCTGCTCATGTACCGTTGTCTTTAAGATGGGATCAGAAGGGCTAGGGCCATCAAGGCTGGGGGAGGGGAGAAGCCTGCCAAACAGGTATATTTGCAGGAGGAGGCAGGTTCCCATCAGCAGAAATATCTCAGCCCTTGATTCATCTCGGATGTGTCAGCCTGTGTGATATCCAAACCTCTGAGATTGTCACTGAAAGCAAGAGTAAAGGCCCAAGCATGAAGCCTTAAAGATAGGCCCCTGACTTGGTTAGTAACACTTCTAGAAGGTTCTGAATTATTCCTTGAAACAGTGTTCCTTTAGCTCCCTACCCTGAGTCAAATGTCCCAGGCTGCAGGTGGTGAATGCTGAAAGTTGTGCCTGGATCTCCACATTCCGGCCTAGGCCGCACTGGAGGCAAGCCACTTTACTCGGGTATCCACAGAGTGTTCCAAGATGCGCTCTCTTTCCCTGGTATTCTTAAACCCATCACCAGTCAGAACTCAAACTTACTAGAAGAGAAGAGAAGTTTTCCCCAGTGGGAGAGTGGGTCTTGCCTTAGTTAACTTTCAAACTGTGTGTAGATGACAGAAGACAGACAGGGCACAGTGCCGGGGAAAACTGCTGTCCTGAACATAACTGAAGTAGACACAGAGGCCTGGATGGAATCAGAAAAGAGAAGTTCTTCAAGAGGATGGCAGGACCATCCCTGGGGAACTGCCCCTCAGCTTTTATGGAATAACAAGCTCCTGCTTCCTGTTAACCCTAAGGGACACTGTTCCCTAAGGAAAATACTGGAAAACCACTCACCTCAAGAAAGGAACCACGAGGTTGGGGAGGGAGTCTGGGGAAGAGTGAGAGGGTGCCAGGCAGACTCCATTTCCCTGACCACTACCAGTGGAGCCTGAGAGGCAGCGTGATGGCAGGAATGCCCAAGGGTGACAGAGACCTCAGGCTGTGATGAACATTGAGAGAAGAGACAGGGTTCAGCGAGACAGATCTTTCCATGGGGGAATCAAAAGCTATTCAAATCTCTGCATGGTGGGTCTGGCTTCTGGGTGAGTGTACATTACTGGCCAGAAGTTTAATTTGACTATCAGTCTATGTCACCTCCTAGAGATTGGAAAGGGCTACATGTGTCCAGACATGCAGGTCCAGGGCAGAGGGAGAGCAGTCCTACTCTTGCTTATCTCAGGACAAGATTTCCAGGGTTTTGACATGCCTTGACTCCACTTTTGCTCTGGGCCAGCTTCTCTTGAGTCCCATGGCTCCCCAGCCCACAAAAGAAGATACCCTAAAGTATAAGTGATGTGAAAGTAGAGAAAGAGGGATATTAGGACTGGGAAGTTTTCAAAAAGGATGGTGGGAGAGGTCAGGAAATGGGAGGGTAGGTCAACCGAAGCTTAGGATATCAGGAAAAGCCATATAGAAACCTACTAAATTACAAGGAAACTGGAACTGCTCAGGAAGCCTCCATTCCAATGCCATAGTTCTGGAAGGTGTTGTAAGGTCTGACAGTCACTGAATGAAGACCTCAGACTCAAGGAGTGTATAAAAGTAAATAGCGTTTATTCTGCAGAAATAACCAGCATGCAGGGGTCGACCATGCATACAAAATGGCGACCACAGAGTGAACTCGCAGGCTCTTTTAAAGGCTTTTAGGGGAAATTCAGCTGTGGCTATGTGACTTCTGTTGGGATTGGCCAGTGCCCATGGAGACCACTTGACTTCAGTGGGGAGAGAGAGGATTACATTATTGGGGCTTTTCTTTGTTTGACTGACTTATTTTCTGGCTAGATATTGGGCAGTCGCTGATTGTTTGGCTGTCTCCTGTGGTCTCCAGGAACTCATCAAGCAGGAAAGGGGGGGAGGTAGGGAGATGGCAAGAACTTTGACCTGGCTTTGGGCCCAGTCTCAAAAAGGAGTCAGTCATTCCTCTCATTGTAAGCGGGCTGCTGGGTGAGAAACTTACCTGTCTGTAGCTGCTGGATCCTGCAGTGCTGACTCAGAGCTGTGTCCCTTCCCTCCCCTTCTGGGACAGCTACCTGCCGAGCTGAGATGGGGAGGGCAGTAGAGGATTGTAGAACTGAGTCCAGAAGCAAGAGCTGATCCCTCACAGATGGTCACCCTGACATCCAGTAGTACACCTGGGGTCTATTTTCTCTCTAGGTCAGACATTAAGATCTTCAGCACATCATCTTTGAGGTTCATGGTTGCGGCCACCAGGCTTTGGATTGATTGGAATGACCAAAAGGAAGCCTGGCTTCCGGGGAGCGCCTTAAGTGGCCCCTTGGGCCTTTCCTGCACCCGAGGCCTCCTTCCTCTCCGACTACAGACTGTGGCCTAGTTTTCCTTCCCCTCCCACTATATGCAGATGGGTCTTTAAGGTATCCGACATCACCACCATCTGCCCTTTCCCTTGATTCCTTCCCCGAAGGTCCACACAGGGAACCCATATCCCAGGAGCAGTCTGTTTATAAGTCCCTGCAAAGCAGAGCTTGAGGCAAGGCTTGAGTGTGATGCCTCGCTGGAGGGGCATTCTGGGAACACAGCTGAAAAAGGAGGCAAGGCTGCAAAGCAGGAGACAGAGCAACATGGGCTAGAGTTACATTCTGGCCAAGGCCACCCCAGAACAAGCAGCTGGACTTCTTGGAGAGGCGGGGTTCGTGCAGGGCCCCTAAGAGCAACCTTCTTGGAGAAATCCCTCAAAAAGAACAAAAGAGAATTACTGTGCTTGCTGAGTTAGCTCATCAGTGTAGAACCCTCAGCTCCAATTGGCAGCTTGGGGAAAGTCAGGTCCTGTGCTATCAGAGGGAGTTTTCAGACACTTCTGCGAGGTGAGCCTGAGAGCAGATATACACACTTCACCCCTTACCTGTTTGCTTCTACACCATAAAAGCCTGACCTGGACAACCAGATGTGTGTCAAGCAAGGTTGCAGGACCTCAGGTGGGATGAGAAATTCAGGAAGTTTTATTACATGTTATTTGCGTGGGTCCATTTGGAGGTCAGAGGGCAGCTGGCAGGAGGTGGCTCTCTTTCGCTGTGTGGGTGTCAGGGCTCAGGTGAGTATTTTTGGTTTTGGTTTTGTTGGTTTTTGTTTTGTTTTGTTTTCAGCTGAGCTATTTTCCTTGCCCATGATTTCTTTCCCTCTAATTTGACAATTGTTCTATATTGCTCACTCAGTAGACAGGGAAACATGCATCTTGACTTTATTTGTTTTCCTGGATAGGCATATACCATTTGACACCCTGAATCATACTAAGCAGTGGGCCAGAGGAGCAGATTGAGTGAGTGCAACTAGAAAAGGTACTTGCCTACAAACCTGACAACCCAAGTTCTATCTGCAGAGCCTAGGTGGTGGAAGGAGAGAACCAGCCCCTGGAAATTGTCCTCTGGTCTCCATGTGCACACTAGGCTATACATGCATCACCCCAAATAAACAAGCAAGCAAAATGTTGTTTAAAAAACCTGCCATCTTATCAATTGATTGTGTGTTTGGGGGTATCTGTATCTTGCTACTTCCCACCCTCCTTTCTTGCATCTCATCTAAGGTGCCTCATCCTGTTTGACACGTACACCTAGTTGTCTAGGTCAGGCCGGTGGGACATAGAGGCTGGCACGTAGGGCTCGTGTGTCCTGCATATGCTCTCGGGGTCACCTGTCCACTGAAGCTTCCTCTGAAGACAGGAACTGTTTCCCCCCAAGTGGTGTCTTGTGGCATCAGATAAGATATAAGGGTTCCCATGGAAGAGCCTTTGCTTCTTTCCAGTGAGGGCGCTTACCCTGTTGCTGCTGCTGCCATTCTTTCTTGACCAGAACCAGCTTCCTCAGTCTTCCAGCATGGCCTGAGCCCAGCAGCTCTGCAGGGATCCCCCAGGTCTTGAGCATCAGACTGAGGCTGCTGACATTCCCAGCCTCATGGGCTGAGAAGCTGCTGGAATCTCAACCTCTCCAGCGTGCAGACAGCCATTGTTGGACTAACCAGCTCCTATCACACAGGCCATTCTGACAAATCCTCTTTGTAAATATGCATTGACTCTGTTGGTTCTGCTCCTCCCCAATTAAAGCACTCATCTCTGATCTCCGTGGAGCAAGTATGAGATCTGATTTGCAGAATGAGGAGGCAGATGGGGATGGTCTTAGGAAGGACAGGGCTGAGCTGGGCTTGGGGTCTCTCTTCATCTCCTTTCCATCTGGTTGGATACCCTCATTTTTTATTCTTTGACCACAAGCCTCCCCATGTACCAACCACAGACAGTGACCATAGAAGCTATTCCTAGGGAACACAACAGAACACAACACCTCCAGTTCCACCAGGACCCGTGAGTCTCTCTTCACCAGCTCTTCAGGCGGCATTGAGCTTGAGTTTAAAATTAGAAGACAGCAGGGCTCAGAGTTCCTTCCTGCCTCTTCCACTACCAGATCCTGCCAAGCTGGTTTCCCGTGTCATTGCTTCCAGCATGAGATGTTCATTTGCTCTTTGAAAATAACATTTGGAGCCGGAGAAACAAGTCTCTCTGGCTCAGATAAATCAAAGAGGGTGCAATGAGAGCTCAGGGTTATATTTCATTTAGAGGAGACCTGCTCTCCTGGAAAGCACCCAGGGCTTCCCAATTGAAATACAGCATCCCCCTTAATTTCATTCTTCAAGCCCCCTGCCCACTGTCAGTTTGATTTAAGTGGCAATTCAATCCCAAAGTGAGCCACGGCTTTCCATGGTTCTCATGATTTTTCTGCATAATGTTCTGGAAAGTAAGGACTGGGGCTGAGAGATGCAGCCTCCAACTGTTATTCATGCAAAGTGTACAGTATCACAGCCCAGTGAGGGCCTGGTTAGGGGATCATGTGTCTGCCTCCTTCATGGAGGAATTTCAGTCTGGTTTCCTCTCACTGGGAAGAACAAAGCTCAAACAGATGCCTGCAAAGATGTTTCATTAGGGTTTTTTCCCTCCGTGGCCTGCAGAGATTCAATACACTGAGCGGTCCCTTGCTGACTTAGACAGGAAACCACCACAGCGCATCCTTATCAAGATAAAGGAGGCTGGAGGATGATTCACTGAGCGAAAATGCTTGACGTTCCAGCAGCAGGACCTGAGTTTTGATCCCATGTCACATAAATATGTGGGATTGGCCACATGTGCTGGTGACCTCCAACTCTGGAGGGCAGAGACGGAAGGCTCAGTGGGGCTTTCTGACTTCAGTGTAACTCTGGGTTCAGTGAGATTCCCTCTCAGGGAACAATGTGGAAGGCAGTAGAAAGGACATCTGATATTCTCCTCTGGCTACTGTACACATTTACACAACAAACACACACACACGTACACCATGCACACACACATACATGAGCACACACACTCAGGTACTTGCTCATGCATACATGATAAAGAGGACACACCTTATAGCCCTTGGTGCTTCTGCCACCTCTAGTGGCAAATGCTTAGCAGCCGTAAGCCCAGCCAATCAGAAGTGGTTTGTGATCCAGGAAGATCTAGTCTGTATCCATGGTTCTTTCAGGGTCATTAGCAAAACCTCATTGCCTTGTGGTTTCCAAGAAGCAATTGTTTGCACAGAATGGTTCTTGGCAATTGTGCTCTGGGTGATTGTCTATAAACCTAGCAGCAGGATATGTGCACCTTGGCTTCAAAGAGAAGTGTGCAACCAGCCTCCCTATTCAGCACCACGGAGAGCTCCAGGGAGCCTGGGTCCTGGCCTTCAAGCCTGCAGACAGCCATTCTCTCCTGACCCTGAATTCCCTGCCTCTAGCTTCAGCACTTCCAGGCTCATTCTCAGAAATTCTACAAGGCTGGAGAAACACAGCCTCGGAAGCCAGACATTCGCTGTATCATTTTCACCAAGCTCAAGGTAAAAGACAGGATGTGCCAGGCCAGATGAGAGGGGCCCTCGAAAGCCAGACCCTGCTAAAAAAAAAGTTGAGTGTGTGTGCAAAGGCTTGGAAGAACCCACCACTCACAGACAAGCTACCATGCCCCTCTGAATGCACTACTAACTCCTTCCCCCAGACAGAAAGCAGAGCTCGACCACAGTAATGCCCAACTGATGAAGAAATAGGCAGGAGCCAGATAGGGAGCTGGGTAACTCAAGCCATAAGGAGGCAGAGCCTGCAGCTGCTCTCTGCTCTCATGGAGAAGCTGTGTTCGGTGTCCTGCCCTTGTCCCCAGCTTCCATTCAGCTTATGATCCAGGCGGCTGCCCACTGATATCACAATGGAAATACTGCTGTGGAGACAGTCACCTTCAGGAAGGGTGCTTTCCATTTCAGTGTAGCGACAACGCTTCCCTAGCCTAGCGAAGAGGCCACAACCATCATGCTTTTCCTGGCCCAGCTTGGGTGGGTGTGGAGCTCTCTCTTTTGGATTCCCCTGTCCTTTTATCCCTCACGTTTACTTAGAATAGATAGCAGGGGAAATGCAGCAGGCTTTGGGGCTGTAGATGTGTCCTTTCTGTCACCTCTGAATTAGGACTGAACTGTAAGTCCCTGCAGATGCTGAAATCCTAAACATGACCTCATCTGTAAGTCGGGTCATTCCAGGCAGAAGCTGAAGTAGGCTGTGCTGGAATATTGTCTGACACGTGTTAAAAGAGGGATTTGGGTGTGGATATACATGCAGTGTACAGAGGGGTGGATACCACCAGGAGCAAGGAACACAAAGGGACTCAGACAGATTCCCCCCAGCACACAGACTGTGCAAATCCTGAGAGTGTGGGACAGTCAACATGCCTTGTTCAGAAGCATCTGGAGTGCAGCCCTTGGCTACAGGAGCCCCAGTGAACTAATAAACACAGATTAGAAAGCACAACCGTGCCAGGAGTGTTAGTCACTTTTCTCATCTCTGTGACAAAATGGCCGACGAACGCAGTTTAAGGAAGGAAACGTGTTTTCAGACTCACAGTGTGAGGGGTAAGTCCACACGGGTAAGATTTGGTGGCGGGAGATGTTTGCATCCTGCTCACAGGAAGCGGAGAAGAGGATGCTGGTACTCATATCAGCTTCTTCTTTTATTCAGCTCAGCTGGGTCCCCAGCCGGCGAGATGGACCTGCCGTCTCACGTTCAGATCTTGTGTGGCTGTGGGCTGGCAGATGGGGGAAACTACCCGAGTTAAACAGCGTCACAGATGGGGTGTGTCTCTTAGGTGATCTAATGCTGAAGATAAAGCATCATGGGAGCTGAGTTTGTTCTTGAGATGTTTCTGCTGTCTTCTGGTGTAGGCCCTGGCTTGGGAGTGGGTTCAAAAAGGGTCAGTGACTCATATTGCCTCCTGCAAGGAGTGTGTAGTCCTGGAATTTCCCCCATCAGGGGTTGTTCTCTTCTGGCCAGCACCAAGGACTTGCTCCTTCAGCCTTTCTGGGATGGAAGGTCTTTGTGTTGGAGGGTGTTTAGCATCAACTTTAGTCTTGGCCTTCCATGGCCAGTAGCATCTGTGTTGATTCTCTTTTTGTTTTTCTCTTTTTTGATATTATTTAAGGTCGTGGAACTTCAAATGTGGAAACACCTCTGTTGAATTGGTCTGTAGGCAAGTCTGTGGGAGCATGTGTTTTGGTGCTTGGTTGATGTGGGAGGGTCCAGCCCATTCCGGGTTGTGTCGTACCTGGGCAGGTGGTCCTGAGTAGTATAAGAAAGCAATCTGGCTGAGCTCTGCTCATCAAGCCATGAACAATATTCCTCCCTGTGTTCTAGCTCAGTGCTGCTACTGGGTTCCTGTCTGAGTTCCTGCTCTGACTTTCTTCAGGGATGGACTACAACTTGTAAGCCAAATAAACCCTTTCCTCCCTCAGTTATTTTTGGCCATACTGCTGATCAGAGCATCAGAAAACAAACAGGGACACGTTTTTACTCTAAGACTGAAAAACACCTCCAACCAAGGCCAAATGTCTCTGTGGATGGGGAGACAATCAAGAGACCCACTGAGCTGGAGAGCCTGCTGTCTAGGCATCACACCTCCTTATGCTGTGTGTCCTTAGCTCTAAAGCTAATGCTGCCTTTAGGCCCAGGTGATGCTCATTTGAAGAGACCTCAGATCATGCAAGGCCCAGTGAATGGTGGTACCCACACACCTGCAGACTAACAGGTCCAGCACACAGCGCTCTCTCCCAGTTCAGCTGCAACGTGGATCACTGGTCTTTGCAGCCAGCTCCGTCTTTAACAATAACCAGCATCTTTCATTTCTAACAGGTCAGTTTTTTTTTTCAAGAGAGAAGGAATGTGGAAATGTCCTTGATCCTGTGTCTTCTGTATCTGACCTCCCTGTGCTTGCTGAGAAAAATGTATATTATATGCCACAGTTCATCCCTTTCCCTGCCCTGGAGGGCAGTGTTCTCTCAACTCAGCCTCCCAGTGCTAGAATCACAGGCATGCAGAGGGGTGCTCGGCTTCAGATCAAGTCCTCCTGGATGCCCAGCAAACTTGTTGCTCACTGAGCCATCTCTCTGCCACCACCTCCCGGCCATCACACAAGGCAGTGTTTCCAGTATGCTTGCCTGTTTGGAAGCCCATCAAAGGAGAGATGCTGCCAAGTTTATTCTGCCATATTGAGGCCCTGTGTTCATTTCCTTGGCTTCAGTTCAAAGGCAAGAGCAGTATATACTAGCAAATGGATTCTAGCAGCCCAGGTTCCCGCTCTCAGTGGTGAGCAAATTGAGTTTACCTTAATGGTATCCAGGCTGTTGATTTGTTTAACTCAGTTAAATGACCGAAGTGGTATTGTTTTTTCTGCTTGTTAAAGACTGTTATGTATCCCATTCGTCAATGTGTCTGAAGGCACTGAGCCCCTCACTAACTTGGAGAGGCTCCCTGGGGAGCAGTGGTCATTCCAGCCATCTGCCAGCCCACAGCCTCACACACAAACTGGACGTGATGCAGGGAGAACAGGGCCCCCAGGGATGTGGAAGAGACACCAGGTAAATGTTCCTCTATTCTACAACATGGAGAAGGGACCTGGGATAATTGTCACCAAGAGCTAATTACAGAAAAGAACATTCTCTCCTGGTTCCTAAGGGGAGTTCTTTCCTCTTACCTCAGCTGCCAGCACTGCTGTGTCCTTAGGGACTTCTTCTGAGCATTACTGAAGGTGCTATACAAGCTGCCAAGGGAGAAACACGATCAATAGTCCTTACTAGCTCTGAAGCCTGCAGACTTCAGCAATGACCAGCATGGCATGGTGTCCCCAGGGTGCTTATATCTTGGGGGTAGCCAACAGCTTCCTAATTGAACTTAAAGCCCACTCAGTAAGAGAGAATTCATGCCTAGTACGGTTAGCCTAACCTGCTGCCCAGGGCTGGTACAATCATGGGCCCTAGGGGAGAAGCTACAGCACCATTTTCTCTACCACTGTAGTCTCTAACTACATCCTTATACCCACAAGTAAGTGCAATTCTCACTCCTCATCAAAAAGGCTTCTTTTCTCAGCAGACAGAGACCATCACAGAAATTCACAACCGGTTAAAATGCAGAGACAAAGGGGCCATAGGGTGTTCAACCCTAATTGATACATCTACAATGTAATCACTATTGATAAGACTCAGGGAACATCACAGAAGATGGAGCAGAAAGACTGGGAGAGCCGGAGGGCCAGTGCATCCTTCGTGAGATCATGTCATTCACATGTGGCAGGGAAGCTCAACAATAAGGCCTAAAAAGGGACATCACCAGTTGACAAGTTAGTGTGGACAAGGGAAATCTCTCAAGCCCAGACAGCTGAGACCTTCCTTCCTAGCTCTGTGGTTCTCTCACTGGACCCTTTCCTACCCGTCCAGACGGTTCTGCTGTGCCTCGCTGCTCTGATGATGAGTCTCATTTGTCTTCAAATCTTCCTGCTGCAGGGCCTTGGCTTCAGCAATGGCTTCTCAATGAAGGAACCAGAGAGGGCATGGTGGCCCAGACCTACAGTCTCAGTACTATGGGGTTCAGGAGACTGGAGGAGGAGATTTTGGGGTTCAATGCCAATCTGGGCTACACAGCAAGACCTTGTTTCTCATAGCTTCCCAAAACACAGAGCCAGGAACATATACCAGCTGGCGAGCCTTCCGTAAAGCCATTTCCTGAGACTTCTGAATCAGGGGCTAGAGTCTTGCCAGGTTTGTTCAGGGGGCCTTCACATGTTGGAGTCCTCTTCATGTGTTGGTCTACGTCATCTCCACATAGGACACTTGGTGGTACATGCAAGCTTGGTACTATGGTCATCATCGCAATAGAATCATTGTAGAGTGAACCCCAACTTCAATGGGAACTGTGACTAGGGGCAGAGACCCTGCTCGAGCACCCTCCACCTGCTGGGTCAGACCATGTCTGGGAAAGCCAGTACTCCTGGACGCCCAGTGAACACTGAGTTTGTCCCAAGGTGTCCCCTGATGCTGGTACCATCACCTGCTTGGATGAATTCCCTCCCAGCAGGGGGGCAGACTCCCATCCCAGATTTCCTCAGCAGGAATCTTTCCAGATATCAGCTAGTTTTACACTGTTCTTCAGCTGTTGCCGCCCCAGGAGCTGCAGGAGAGAGACCACGCAGAGGGATGTCTCAGCGAGCAAAGTGCTTGCTGTGCATCCATGAGGAGCTACGTTAAAACCTGAGCACCCCGCTGCACGCTTGTAATCCCAGCACTCGGTGGCGGAGCTGGGAGGATCAGGGGTGTGTGCCTGGCCATCAGCAAGCTCCAAGCTCAGGCAGGCTACATCACAGCTCCTGAGCCGATGACTTGGAGAACAAGAAGCAGAAGCACGGGTGAAAAGGTTGTAAGAGCCAGAAATAGGGACATGAGAAGGTGCTGAAACAGACGCTGCAGTAAACAAGACAGAACAAGGTCAATCTCATTGGACATGCTCATGTGGAGCTCTGTTCCTGACAAACAAATACAGGTAACAATAGTTACCACTAATTTCTGGAACAAGGAGAACTAGCCGCTCCCAAGGATGAGCCTCCTTGTTGGTTGTTCAGTGTAGAATGGTCAGCCTTGAAATCATTTATACAAAAACAGCAAAACAGACTTAGAGGGATATGTGTGTGTGTGTGTGTATACATGTACATACACACATACAAGTAATGTACATTAATCAAAGAAAAAGATGTTACCAACTTGAGATTTTGGGGGGTATGATAATTCAAGGGAGGAAAACTGGAAGGGCCTGGAGAAAGTAAAGTGCTATAATTATATTTCAATTCAAACATATTTAGAAATAAAAGTAAAAACATGGGAAAGAACTTAAGGTGGAAAGGAGGAAGATGCCCATCACCAGCCTGGGTCCACACACACGTCTCTGGTGCACTCGTGCATATTCCACTTCACATACACACACTAAGGAGTCACACACACTAAGAGACTTGCAATTCTGCCACAGCACCATGGGCACTTCGTGCTTAACTCAAATGCTGCTTTCATCATCCAGGCCAGATGTAGGGAACTGGCACACTGTCTTAGTGCTTCTCTGGGAAAAGTTTTGCTTTGGAAATAACAAGTTCTAGAGAGGAAGTGTAGAACTGGCTTTAAAAAAACACAAAAGCAGGGTTCCGGTTCAGACTGAAAATCAGCAAGTGAACAATACTCTAAAAATCCTTCGAGGTCCTGGCCTGAACTCAGGGGGATTTTCTCTCCTCTCCCTTTTCTATCTCATGTGTTTCAGTAGGGGCATCAGAGTACTGAGCATACACAGGAAAGTTAATGAGTATGTGTTACCTTTAAAATACTTTCCAAATAAAGAAACAACTTTTAAAATCTGGAAGGGAAAACTCTAACCAAGCAAGTGAAAGACCTGTATGACAAGAACCTCAAGTCTCTGAAGAAAGAAATTGAAGAAGATATCAGAAGATGGAGAGATCTCCCATGCTCCTGAATCAGTAGGATTAACACAGTAAAAATGTCCATCTTTCCAAAAGCAATCTGCAGATTCAATTCAATTCCCATCAAAATTCTAACACAATTCTTTACAGACCTTGAAAGAGCAATTCTCAACTTCATATGGAAAAACAAACAAACAAAAAAACCAGGATAGCTAAAAAAAAAAATCCCATAAAATTAAAGAACTTCTGGAGGTATCACCATTCCTGATGTACATTTCAAACTGTACTTCAGAGCAATAGTAATAAAATCCAGATGGTATTGGCATAAAATGGACAAGTTGATCAATAGAATAAAATAAAAAATGCAAGAATAAGCCCACATACCTATAGACACTTTATTTTTTTACAAAGAAGCCAAAACAATGAAAAATGAAAAAAACAAAAGCATCTTCAACAAATGGTTCTGGTCTAATCAGATGTCTACATGTAGAAGAATGCAAATAGATCTGTATTGATCACCCTGCACAAAACTAAAGTCCAAGTGAATCAAAGACTTCAACATAAAATTGGCAACAATAAATCTAATAGAAGAGAAAGTGGGGAATAGCCTTGCATGTATTGGTACACGAGACAACTTCCTAATAGAATGCCAACAGCCCAGGCTCTAAGATCAACAATAAATGAGACCTCATGAAACTGAAAAGCTTCTGTAAGGCAAAGGACACTGTCAATAGGACAAAATGGCAGCCTACAGAATGGATAAAGATCTTCACCAATCCTACGTCAGACAGAGGACTAATATCCAAAATATATAAAGAACTCAATAAATTAGACACCAAGAAACCAAATAACATAATTTTAAAAGTGGGGTACAGAGCTAAACAAATTCTCAAGAGAGGAAGCTCTAATGGAGTTAGAAGCCCTTAAAGAAATGCTCAACATCCTTAGTCATCAGGAAAATGAAAATCAAAATGACCCTGAGATTCCATCTTAAACCAATCAGAATGGCCAAGATCAAAAACTCATGTGACAGCAAATGCTGGCAAGGATGTAGAGGAAGAGGAGCCCTCCTCCATTGCTGGTGGGAGTGCAAATTTGTAGGCCACCGTAGAAATCAGCTTGGCAGTTTCTCAGAAAATTGGGAATAGTTCTATTTCAAGATGCAGTTATACCACTCCTGGGCATATATGGTAGATGCTCTACCATACCATAAGGGCACTTGCTCAGCTATATTCATAGCATCCTTTATTTGTAATAGCCAGAATCTAGAATCAACTTAGATGCCCCTACGCAGAAGAATGGATACAGGAAATGTGGTAAATTTACACAATGGAATACTTCTCAGCTATTAAAAACAAGGACATTATGAAATTTGCAGGCAAAGGAATAGAACTAGAAAACATCATCCTGAGTGAGGTTACCCAGACCCAGAAAGACACGCATGGCATGTATTCACTTATACATGGATATTAGCCATGAAATACAAGATAACCATTCTACAATCCACAGACCTAAAGAAGCTAAGTAACAAGGAGGGCCCAAGGGAGGATGCTTGAATCACTCTCAGAAGAAGAAAGAAAATAGACATCAGAAGTGGATGGATGGAGGGACACATCCATGGGGGAGGGGTGCCAACAGGAGGGATCAAGTTGGGAGGAAGTTGGGAAGGGGTGGGAGAGAGCTGGGAGACAGAATGGAAATCAGAGACAGGGGCATCTCTAGAATGGAGGTGGGGGGGAAGCTTCAGGAGTCTGTGAGGGTGACCTTAGTTGAAACTCCTAGATATGAGGGGTGGAGCCAGCCAGGACTTCCAGTGGAGGGAAGACGACACCAACCCACCCAAAACCTTCCACCCAAAATTTGCTTTGTCTACAAGATGCACACGGAGAAAGATGGAGCAGAGATCTAGGGAATGGTCAACCAATGACTAGCCCTACTTGAGACTCATCTCATGGGACACTATTACTGATGTTCTGCTATGCTTGCAGACAGAAATTAGCATAACTGTCCTCTGAGAGGCTTCACCCAGCAGGTGATGGAAACAGATGTAGAGACCCACAGCCAAACAGTAGGTGGATCTCGGGGAGTCTGTGGAAGAGTGGGGTTAAGGACTAAGGGAGGTAAAAGGGTCAAGGACTCCACAAGAAGAACTGCAGGGTCAACCAGTCTGGGCCTGTGGGGGCTCACAGAGGCTGAACCACCAACTAAAGAGCATGCATGGGCTGGACCTAGGCCCCCATACACATATGTAGCAAATGTACAGCTTGGTCTTCATGTGAATCCCCCAATAACTGGAGTGAGAGCTGGCTCTGGTTCTGTTGTCGCCTTTGGGTCTCTTTCCCCTAACTGCACTGCCTTGTCTAGCTTCAGTGGGAGAAGATGCACCTAGTTCTGTAATGACTTAATGTGCCAGAGTGGGTTGGTACCCATGGGTGGGGGGGGGGCTGTCCTCCTGTCCTCTGAGAAGGAAAAGGGGAAATAGAGAGAGGGGAAGGATGAGGGGATCATGGGAAGGAAAGGAGGGATGCGGGCTATGATTGGGATGTAAAATGAATAAATAAATTTAATGAAAAACATCTGGAAGAGAAATTCACCTGTGAAGAAATTACACTCAGCTCCCTGTTCTACCTCAAATATACCCAGTTACTTCTGTTTATTGGCATGGTTTCCATACCCACCTAAGGAAAAACAAATATTGAACCATTGACCTTACAAAGTCTGCAAGACAGGTGGCTAGTTATACAAGGACCTGTGAACACCCAGCTTTCATTTTTTCCTTTGAGAAAGAAAAGGATTCCGTGTAAGAGTATAAATAAACAGCTAACAGTTTATTGTACTGGAAAATAATTTAGGAAAATCAAATTAGACAGGGTTTGCTGCACATGAAAAGGGGAGAAAGGAAGGGTTGAAAACAGCTTAAAAACTCATGAGCAAACAGGTGATGGTGACTACTACTGATGAATATCTGCTCCCTGTTGTTGGGGTCACAGCTTGTGAGTGTCCAGTTCCCAGGGTTAGCAGCGTGGTGGAGGGGAGCATTGGGTTCTGTCAGAAAATGTATGTAATGAGTTTAAGTGCATTTAGAACCCCACTGTGGAGAGTCCCATCTCTCACAGCTGGTACCTGAGGTGGAAGTCCCAACACAAAACTCTGTCTCTTCGTCAGATGCTCGGAAGCACTTGCTGATCTTGGCTGTCAGCTAAATGTGCTGACTTATGCTTCTGTTTAGGGATGATGCCACCCTCGGTGACTGGCAGTTAACATGGCTGTGCATGGGAAAGCTGGGATCCAAGGGGAATATATGATCTGGCCCCACATGCTCCGCCCAGAACCCACAGCTTGTATTAAATTCAGCTGCAATGGTGAGATTTCAGCTAGCTCTTGGTTTGGGTCTATGCAGTTTCCTTTGCAATTGACATGCATTTTTTTAAATAAAGACTTAACACATAGTAAAAAACCTGTGGTATTATGCATCTTCCAAACAATGCTTTTAGGGTCTAACACTTGAAAGACAGATGCCCATTTCACGGCTTGGGTATTAACTACCTGAACATCACTGATAAGTTAAATAAAATCCATGCACCAGGGCATGGGAGGCTATGTGGTTGCAAATCCTTCTTCCACAGAAATCACTGGAACCATAGAATAGCCCAGGCTGCTTTCTAATATCCACCATTCCGTTTTCCCCAAGATTAAGGGGAAATAGTAAATGGTCCCCGTGGAGGCTTCCAGGAGTGCTGGGGCAGGGAATTGAAGCCCAATGCCTTACAGCAAGCCTCCTCCCATGTTCCCTTCTGTTCCAGGTGTTACGCAATGACAGGTTACTCTGTCTTCCCACAAAACATCATGGTGTGGATTCTGAGACCTCACTGAACATCTTTGTGTCACCTGGGTCCGGCGAGGGCCATTCTTAAAACTCCAAGTCATCATAGTCATGCCCTTACTAGGACCCTTTGCTGTCTGGGGTCAGAGGGAGGGATACCACCACCAACAACAACAAAAGAATGAGACAGAAAAAATGCAACAAAACACGGGCACATGGACACATACCCTAACCACGAGAGGTAAGAAGCATGGGCAACAAAACCATTTGTGGATCTTGAGAGTTAAATTCAAAAAAGGTATATCCAAACATCTGACCTCCCAAGCCCCTTGGTTTTTCTACACTTGAGACTCCTCCTCTTGTCCTCAAGGCCCAGAACCTGTAGAGTTAGTAAGCTTGTACCTATGTGTGTCAGCATTTTAAAGAGATCTATGAGGTGTATGTCCCTCTCAGGACCTTCTGAGGCCACTCGGGAGAAAAGCCTAGAGTTGTAGGGAGTCTCACACCTTGGTATTAGGAATCCATATGGCTACAAGAGAAGCAGCGAAGGCTGAGGTCACCACCACCTAGGCCTGGAAGGCAGAGATGGGTTCTTCCTTGATGGCGGCCATCGTACAATGGAAAACTGTCAAGTGGTGTTTCTGGCTGGCCCCTCTGTCCTGTGTGGTGCTCAGCACCCGGGGCATTAGCAAGGGTATCTCTGCCATACCCAGTGAGTCCTGTAAGGGTGAAAGTCGGGGTCAGAGTATCACAAAGGACCCAGTACCATTTTGCTCACTTGGGATGACAGAAGGAAGGACAGGTCAGAAGGAGAAGATGGAGAGGCGGGATGCTGTTCACCCTGCAATTCTGACTTGAGCCAAGGGGCCCACCAAGTACCACCTACTCTAAATTTGCAGTTGTTGTACATTTCCCTAGAATATAATGGTGTGAGAAATAAACTTCAGATAGCACGGTCTTCTTGATTCTCCCAAGGCCCAAACCATCCCTGGCTCTCCTCAATGTGGTGATTTCCCACACAGCAATGCTAGTGTTAACTGACACTTGTCAGTCTCAAAGCTGTAAACATCTTCACCAAGAAATTTTATTGCAGAATTTCAGGAGCCGGACATAAAGCTAACCAGGTGACCGGCTGAGTTATGGCTCCATTAGAAGGAAGCTTCCAGACAGCTATAATTTAATGTCACTGATACCTGAGTGCTGGGTTCCACAGGAAGCCCTGGTCTCTGGGGGGATTTTGTCTTAGGAGGAAGCCCAGCTTAAAAAAAAACCTAATTACCTTTTATGAAGGCGACCTTTCTACAATGCCATACGCTCTGGTCTGTGCCTGGCGCCTATAACTCTGCAGATGTCAGACCATGGAAGGCAAGATGGTGGCAAGATCAGGGTTGTCCCACACTGCTCTCTTGGCTTGTGCATTAGCCCAGCAAACTGAATATTACCTATGGCATATTGTCTAGATCCTGACCCCCACAAATAAACACAGCACAGCCAGTTACATTTCAGTGGCGCCCCACACTGTCAGTAATGACTTTAACTTCCTCATCATCAGTGTCCCACATGCTTAAGGTTGGCTCTGTTTTATCTCTTTGGCCCAGGCTGCCCCATATGTGATGAGGATTCATGGGACTTCTCAAAAAGAAGTCTCTTGATTTAATGCCCCGTCACTTCCGGGGGACTCAGGTAAAAGGGAGGAGGGGCGAATCCATCAAGAGGACAGGTGATGAGGTTCCTGGGAGGATTCATTCTCCACTCAGATTCATGCCAAAGCCTAGGGACTGTTCTTCTGGGGTGCTGTGGCTGTCTGTTTTGCATGCAGCCCTCTCAACTGGCCACTGACAATCCACAGACAGTGTCCATGTTCCCTGCTGCCCGTGCCCACCACTGCCATGAAGACCTCCCATTAGCTTATGACTCATTCTGTATCTGGGCAATAGTGCACCCAACTTGCCAAGCCAGACACAGCCCTAGTGCTTAGCTGGCAACTGACGTGAACAGTCCTCAAAAGGGGTCCTGTGAGCACACCTGCAGCTGGATGGCCCCATCTCACTTTTGCTTGGGACAGTGAGAGTACTCCTTTGGCAAAGTGCAAGCCAAGAGCTGCTTTTGACCCATCAGTTCCAGGAGAGTGGCACACAGACAGCTCCCTAGATTGGGTTTCCTGACCATGTGGGGAGCTCTATAGATTGCTGCATGCTTGTTAGCCGAGACCTTTCTAGAATGATTTGAGAGCAGCCCACTCTTTTGTTGGTTTGGTGGTTGGGTGACAGGAAAGATGGCAGCTCTCTTTGGAGCCTCTTCCCACCGCCTCCTGGCACCAGCACGCAAGCTGCAAACCCAGACAAGACCAGAAACCACGTACCACCTATGTCTCATGCCCTGAAAGCCTGGTGGCATGTTCCAGAATTCTGCAAGATTCCTGAAGACCTCTGAACAACTCATACATTGTCTCAGCCCAGAGTGAAGCAAGAGCCTGCCTTCCCTGCAGGCAACACAAGCAGAAGAGAAGGAAGATGCCAGGAGTTTGGTTCATTTCTGTGGGCTACGCTACTTAGGCTGGAAACAAACAAACAACCAGAAGCTGTATGACAGAGTGAATCGGCAAACTGCTCCAAAGAAAGCATTCTAAACAGACATGAATCACGACAAGCTTTTGATTAACTGCTTACTTAAAAGCAGATGCTGTGTGGGAAGGGTGGGTCGGAGCACGCTGGGAATTCAGGGAGTCTGGGGAAGACAGCTGCCTTCTGGAACCAGCAGGGATAGTGCCATTAGCCCACTGCAGAGTTTCTGTCCTCAGGTCCCTTGCCTTCCCTGGACCTGATACAGGCAGTCTGAGCATGAAGCGGGGGTATGGGTGCAGATGGGGCTGGGAGAGCAGGGCAAGTCTCCTGCTGTAATGTCAGTACTTGCCTGGCCCTTGTGCTCTGCATCTGTGCAACTCTGCCCTCAGTGGAATGAGCAGGGGAAGGAGGTGGAGGGCCAGGTTGAGCCCTTTGCAATGATCAGAGCATCCCACATCTGGCTTTGCACCGCATCTCTATCTGAGAGGTAAAGAGGCTTTGTTGTATCATGCAGCTCTGGCCCACCTCTCAGTAAGCAAGAAATGCCTCAGCAGGAGGAAAAGGAGGGAAGAAAAGACAAGAATACCCACCCATTCCCTTCCCTCCTACTGCCCTGCTCCAAGGCCCCTCTACCATTTATCTATGTGTTCATTGATAGGCTTAGCATATGGCCCTCTCACTGGCAATCCACAGAGAAGAGTCCATCTTCCCTGCTGCCCATGTCCACCACTGCCATGAAGAACCCCCCCATTAGCTAGTAGCTCATTCTGTATCTGAGCAATAGTGCAATAGTGTGCGCGTGTGTGTGTGTAACTATGCTCACCCATGGCAGACTGGAAATCCACCCACAAGGACAGGGCTGTGTCCCTCTGACTTCTAGTCCTGAAGCCAACATGGTAGAAGATTGACAGACTAATGAGTGATGGCCAACCACATGGAGACACCCTGTATGTGAGTGGCATCTAAAGGAGCTCATGAGCAGAGACGATAACAGGTCCACGCATCAGGAGTCCCCGTGTTTTTCTTACTGGAGCCCACAGGAAGAGCAGCGGGGCTCATGTGCATAGAGCTTACCCTCATAAAAGAGGGTGATGGGCAACACATGGGACAAACAAAATGAGGATCTTGGTGCCAATTGGGAATGAGTGACTAGGAACCTCCAGCCTAAATGTGAAAATGCTGTGGTCTAGCCTTGGCCCTGTCTCCCTTGCCTTCCAAGAGTTTTCAGAAGATCCTAGACACCTGGGAAAGAGAGATCTAACCCCATCGGGATGCCTCACTGCCTCTTTCCATGTCTCTCCTCTGTCTCTGTACGTGACTGTTTTTCTATTATGCATCTGCCTCTCTGTGTGCCCCTCTCTCTTCAATCTCTGTCTTTCTGTCTCTTTTTCTCTTTCTCCTTCCTCTGCTCCAGAGAGCCAACATAGAGAATGTTGACATGCGCACTCTACCACAAAGCTGATGGGCTGAGCATGTTCATACAGGATGCCCCACAAATGAACACTGAAGAGAGTTGCAGGCAGGGAGGGCACTGCCAGAGGCCACAGTGCTTCTGGGAGATAGTAAGAAGACAAGATCGACATTAACAGTGACAGTGATTTCCTAAAGCCAAGGACAGAGAGTTGGTAAGGTCTCCAAGGATCAACCGAGGCATTGGAGGTGAGAGACCCAAGGTGGGGAGGAACCCAGGGCCTCTGCTCTTCCTGTGAGTATGTCTCCCCAGATGCCCTGGGTATGTCGGTGTGCCCTCACCACTTGTGGGAAGCGGCTGTTGGGGTGGAGTGGTATCCCATGCCTAGTCCTCTGTCAGACCTGTCTTTGGAAGGTGAGCCCAAGAGAAGATCGGGAAGTTTCCCTGGCTGTGCTCAGAAATCAGCACTTAAAAACAGAAGCAACTGCTTGCCTGTTTGAGCTATACCAAGGTGATTCGTGGTGTGTGGAGATTAGAAGTGACTACACCAAGAGATGGATTCAATTGGCCTTGCAGCAAAATGGCTTTCGAGAGCCAATGCTGATTACTTCAAAAACTGTGGTGGGAGTAAATAGACAGCAGGAGAAGGACTAGATGGCTTGGGAACCCGTGGCTGTGTGACACCAAAGGGGATGTGACTCAAGTGGACATATGTTTAGGGTGACACTTCTAATGTCACCCTCCTTGAACACCTTGACAACAACTAAAGTAGACAGACAGACCCATCCTTGGAGCAAAGATTCTGCTAACAGACTCAGTTCTAGAAGTGAAAGGCAGAAGGAGGACCACTCACCTTCAGGGCACTGCCCCTCAACTCCCCAGATACGTGGGACATTGGGGTTTACACACCAAGCCTGAATCCACAGGGCCTGAGCTGAGCAAACCTGCACTGCATCTTCTTCTCTCCCATAAATGTATTTCTGGTCGACGTGTCAGGAGGAGAGGCGGCTGCTCAAGGTTGTTCCCCAGGAACTTGGTTTGCTTTGGCAGAAATCAGACTGGACTTGGCTCTCCGGTGTGGCATGTGTGCCACACTTCTACCTAGTTGGTCTCCACAACCTTATTCTGAGTGTACCAAAGGAATTGCCATGGGCTGGTGAGGGTTGGGAGCTGTTGTCTTAATCTTCCTTCCAACAGTTGGTATTCTAGGGACTCTGAGTTCCCAGAGTTCCACCTGTGTGCTAGGGCTGGGGTTGGGTGTACTCAGAAGTGACACTGTAGCTACTATCACCATCCTCCCTGATTGGGCTTACTCTGCAGCTCAGAAAGTTCCTGGCTTGAGCACCAGCTCCCACTGCCAAAAGATGCTGTCAGCCCTCATCTTACCTTGCTTTCCTGAGCTAAGGTAACCCCAGAGCCCACCTCTGAGGAGAGAGCTTGAAGACTGAGGGAAGAACAGGAGCCAGAAAGGGTGCACATTGCAGTGTCAGGGAGGAGACTCCTGGGAACCTGGAGCTTATACAGGCCAGTGGGAAATGCTTGCATTGACCTGCTCTGGGGCAGGGTGGGGAGAAGCAAAGCAAAACCAAAATCCAAAGAAGCATCTTTCAATCTTTTGAGCAATGTCATGGATACGGATTTTTAACATGTATGAATCGTAAAAGCAACATCTCAATTTACCAAGAGGCTGTGCTTTCCCATGCTCAGGGAGGTGTGAAAGGACACATCAAGCACGTGTCCTCAGAATGTATCCAGAGGAAGAAGCTTTGACATGCTTACAGCCACCTAGACATAACTGAGGGCACGAGAGGCCACCTGTCTCAACTTCAGCCTTCCAACTCTGTGTGCAGCCTTTCTCTCCATTCTTGTAGGAACTCTCCTGCTGAGCCTGAGTCCCACCTGGGCTGTGCAGAGAAAACACACTCTCTGGAGAAGATCCCCATATCTGACCTCCAGTCTACACATGAGTGTCACTCAGTGAGGCTGTGCTCAGCAATTCAGAACACTGGCTGCTATTCCAGAGAAGCAAGTTTGATTCCCAGTACCACAGGGAAGCTTACAAGCATCTGCAACTCCAGTGCCATGGCCACTGTACCCACAGAGTGCACATACATACAGGTAACACACAAACACACACACACACACATACACATTTAATTTTGAAGAGTATGAAACAGTCTCCTCTCAGCACCTGCTCCTGATAGTGAGCCCAGGGAACAGGGAGCTTAGGTGAGATGCCTACCTTGGGCACGGCAGTAATTCCAGAACGGCAGCATGGTGGGGGTTTTCTGCAAGACTTCCGTCTATGACCCAGCAGAAGTCCCAAAGTAGCATCCAAATAACAAAACACATCACTGGGTCCTCAGTTTCCCTAACTTTCCTGGTCACACGTGGACACAAGGAAAAGCCCAGTGTCTGCCCAGCAAACGAGGATACTGCCTACACTTGAGCATGGCCACCTGGACTGGGCACACAGTCTCAATCCTCCTGGGTTCCTGAGTGCTGCCCTGACACAAGCACACACCGTGTATGGATATATTCCTTTAATTATGGAACTGGAAAATTTCTTTAGTTCAGTCTATGCTTGTATAACACAAATGTTCGAGAATCCACCACCCACCCAACCTGGTGCTCAGGCTCACTCGTTGGCAGTCGGCTACATGAACGCATGTGGCTGTTAGCATCTTCAGACAGTTAAATGAAGAAACAGAGCACTGGTCATGTGTGTGAATACATATAGAGAACACCACAGCATTCTTAATTCTGGCCCAAGGTGATAAGCCACACACCAAGTGCCATTTGGCAAGTATCTGACAGATGAAAGATGTCATGTAAGGGCCTCATCATCTGGGTTGAGGCTGTCTCCCTGGATGAATGGCGATGAAATACCAGGTCCCCTGCGGAACTGTTTCTCCAATATATGCATATAAATGCTTGTATGTTTGTGTGTGCAGGTGTGTGTGTGCTATGTGTGATGTGAGTTGTCAAAGTACAAAACACGAGTTTATTCTGTTCATACTAAGCATGTTAAATAAATCAAGTTTTGTGACTATAACACAATTCTTTTTTTTTAAAAAGGAACATTGAAGATCTTCAAAAATTGCTACAGTACAAAAAAAGTGTGTGTGTCTGTGTGTTGGTATTTATATATTTATATATGTATATTAACCAGAAATAGTGACTCTACCGGAAGTGATCCCCCACCCCTGTCCTCTGTGAGATTTCTCCACGTGGTTCGCTGGGCTCGGCTCCTGCCGAGCTTCCGGGTCAATACATGGCACATAGTGGTATTATTGGCACAGGTTCAGAATCGTGGTGCGAGTCCCAGGCGTCGGGAGCCGTCTCCTGTCCTTCTGCTTGGCTTTCTCTGCTGTCTCCAGTCCTTGTCTTGCATGTCTTCTTTCTGCTCTCCGAAGAAAACTCTGGGAGAAGGGAACACCCCTAGGCACGAGCAATTTTACAAAAATAGATTTGGCCTTGGGTGTCCTGCTCTGCCGAGTTTCCCGCCGGCAAAGAGAAGCTGCAGGTGCGGGACCCTCCCCTTAGATAGTTTAGTTTTAGGTTTTATAATTTTTTGTTTTGTTGTTTTGTTTGTACAAGTTCACCAACGGAATCCTGTGGAGGCAGAAGAGGAGAGAGTAAATGTCAGCAGGCCCTGGGCACAAGGACGCTGGCTGGCCACGCAAAGCCCACACCCACCTGCTCTGCTGGCCGCCAAGGATTGGTGGGGTCATGAGGAGACCCTCTGTGTTCAGAGCCTCCCATGAGGGCTGGGCCTGAGGCAGGTAGAGAGATACAGAAAATGGGGGTGGGGGGAGCATGAGCAGGAAAAGAGCTGTTCCCCTGGGCATCTGACTGAAGTCTCTCAGTAGCAAATTACCAATGGTTATGGCCTTTCTCATTTCCCTGCTGTGCATCTGCATAGTCTAGGAGTCTTAACCAGAAACCTTATGTACAGAGAAAAGAAATGTCGTAAATGCCATTTGCAATCAAAATGGCTCCTGTTTTTTGCTGATTAGACTGCAATTGCATCTCAGGCAGCTCTGAAGCCTGTCTGTCCCCTCATTTGCAAAGAAGGAAACAGAGGCACAGGATGGGTGGGGTCCCAGAACGTGCTGAGCAGCGAGATTCTCAAAAGCTCCTGATCCCCAGTCTACAGTCACCCCTAGTTTAAATATGACTCATTCTTTGAGAACCCACACTCCTTTGGGCATCTTAATTTCTCCTGAGCGGTTCTTTTCCTGTCAACCCTCATTCTTAAGCCTGTATTAAAACATTTTTAATGAAATTCTCAGCTTAGGACACCACCAGTCAGTCCTGAAATTCTTTTCTGTGTCCACTGTGCTCCGAGTTGAGCCGCTGAAGGTGGCATTTGGAGCTGTCCCCTTGCCTCTGACAGGTCCTCTTCCTCCATTAACACAGACGGAACCGCACTCAAGTGTGCGTGCCACTGGTTAGCATGCCGACCACAATCTTCCTCCCTCTCTACGCCATGGAGGGTGGAGCTTTGCTTGCTACACCTGCAAAGCAGGAAGGAACCCACGAGTCTCTTTCCATCCACCACCAGCTACAGGTTCACTGGGACCAAGACTCAGGACGGACTTCCAGATCCACCAGCAAAGCCAGCCTCGGTCCCCTGGCTCCCCTCCCAGGAGAGAAAAAAGGGGGATGTGCTGGTGTGCAGGGGTTGGGGGAGGGCAGCAGCTGCATCACTGTTCAGCATCTGGCCAGGAAAGGGAGCTAGACCTGTCTGTGTGCACTCATTGCTAAGTGGAAGCTCAGCCTTCCAGCCAGCGAGAGTGCAGTGGTGGGCACTGGCCCCTGGCATGAGGAAGCATCACTTCACAGCCTGGGCTGATGTGTATGGGCCTTCATAGGCACTCGCTACTAACCCTAGAAACATTCACCCCACAACTACAGACCTCTTCGGCCCTCACGCAGAGAGGGGAGATACCCCACTCCTGTAGATGATGCAAGTTAGCAGGCAAGGGCTCCAGTGGTCCCGAGATGACGGTGGCAGAAGGCTGTGCTGACACGGTGGTGGTGTCCCACAGCCCAGCAAATGGCCAAACCAGAAGATCCATCAGTGTGCTCAGAGATTTACACCCCTGTGCTGCTCTGGAGACCGCAAAGCCAGCTGTCCGGCTAGGGCCTGGGAGCTAGGCCGAGTCCCCTCCAGTTACAGCTCTCCCAGGATGCTCCAGCTTGACATCCTTCCTCCTGTCTCAGTGGCCTGGGCTCTGAACACTGACCTTTCCAGGAAGCACATGCACAATTCACCCTAGAGCTGTGGGCAGGGCTGGAAGGACCCATGTTTGTACCCGGAGCCTCTTGCTTGTCTCTCCAGTGAGGTGATGAGGAGGATTAAAGGTGCTAGCTCCTTCCCTGTGGTCTCGGAATGGACACGGAGGCTCCCTGAACAGCCCTCCATCTTGCCTGCCATCCCCCAAGAGACTCCTGTTTGCTTCTTTGTGAGGCCTAAGTTAAAGAATCCACAGTGCTCCTGTGGGGCTGGCCATCACTGTAGACCTCAGGCAACCTTGCATAAAAGAATGGGACCTCGGATCAGGTCAGCCCTAGGCTCCTGTGGGGCTGACCATCACTGTGGACCTCGGATCAGGTCAGCCCCAGGCCCCTGTGGACCTTGGATCAGGTCAGCCCTAGGCCCCTGTGGGTGGCCTTCCCCCAGCTGTGTCCCCACCCCATCCCCATACTCAGGGATCAAGGGGGCAAAAGGGTTTCAAACAGAGAAGTAATTTAACACATGAAAGATCCATCTTGGTGTCCATTTTCATTTGAAAAATTTTGAAGTTAAAAGATAATACTATGCGAATCCACTCACACAAGGGACCCAGGCTGTGCATTTACATGGGCATCTGGTGGGGTGGCTATGCATTTGTATGGTTTGTAGGGATGCCAATGTCGGGGGAACTATTAGCTTTCAGTGTGAGGTTTGAGTAGCAATAGTCTGACATGATTGGTGCCATTAAACCACACACCTCAGTGTTAAGGGGATAGGGGGCCGCCTGAGCGGGTGAAATACCTGCTGTTCCAATGTTCTTAGATCCACAGAACCCACGTAAAAGCCAGGCACGGTAGTGTGGGTCTATAAACCCTGTGCTGGGGAGACAGAGGCAGGAGGATCCCTGGGTCTTATCAGCCTCGCAGAATTGGTGAGCTTCGGGGTCAGTGAGGAACTCTGTCTCAATGGAAGAAGACACCCAGCAGTGACTCTGCCCTCCACACACAAGCATGCGCCAACAGAAACACATAGCCAGCAATAACACACACACAGAGACAGACAGACAGACAGACAGACAGGCAAGCAGGCAGAGAGAGACACACACAGAAGTTAAATGGTATTTCTCAGGTCTGTTTTTCTACAATTAAATACATATTTTAAACGGGCTCACTGAAGGCTGGGCTTGATGACCTAACCCTGGGAGCAGTGGCCTAGTCCTTTTCTTTATTTTTCTGAGACAGAGTCTCTCTGCTGCAGCCTGGTCTGGGCTTTCATTACTTGCAGTATTCCTGCCTCAGTGTCCCGAGTGCTAGGATCCTGAGCATGCGCTACCAAATGCACTGGCTTCTACTCACTGGTCTCTGACAGAACCTGGCTTCCATCTAAAGTTGGCTGTAGGTCATAGCACTGCCTCACCTTCATGAGAAAGGCTCGAATGGGCAATGGGATGGGGTCCAGTCTTTGATCCTGAACTTAACCAGATCAAGGCTGTAGGACAGCCCCACCCTCCCTGCCAGCCTTCTCCTTTATCCTCTGCTTTCTATGCTGGCTCTTCCCACCTACCCTCCCTCTACCGTGTCCTTTTCTCTCCTCTGCCCAGACAGGCCTCAGTCTCTATCCCTCTTGGATCCAGGTATAAGAGTGTCCTGGGATTTTCAGCCAGGCACAAATGGTATTTCCCTGGCAACAGGACCCTCCCTGAGTACAGGACTCTGGGGGAGGGGGGGGTCACCTCAAGCTTCCTTGGATTCCTGCTCTGCATCTGGGTGGACTGGGAACCAATGCTGAAGGAAGCCAAGGGGCAGACAAGGTCCAGCAGCCGTTCTGGAGCACCAACATGGGTCCTTCTTGACGCAAACACCACTCCCAGTACAGCTGGAGGGCAGAGGCTGGTGACAGGGACCATCCCAGCCCTCCAGCTGCACTGGGAGTGGAGTTTGCATCAAGAAGGACCCGTGTTGACCATGTAGAGCCACATCCAGAGGGACGTCTGCAGGGCAATGTTTGCAGGCAGAAAACTGAGAGCCTGAGCTACTGATGGCTCAGACACTGAGTCTGCTCTATGGCAGCAGTGCTGACTTTTGCAGAGAGAAGAAGAGATTCCAAACAAGGGCAGGGCACCATCTCAGCCGTAGGCCAGGAAGGAAGGGGAGAGGGGAGGATGTCACCTCCTGCAGGCCCACCCTAAGCTTAACCCCCCTGTTCTCCAGTTCTAGACTAAGGTGAAGGGCTAGGACCCCTGACTGTACAGACTCAGAGCAGAAGCCCATCCATCCTGAGCTGGAGAAAGATCAGGAGCCCAGGACAGACAGGAAGGATGCAGGCAGTGGGCCTGGACCCCACAGGAAACAGGCAGGAAAAGACAGGGAAGGGGGGATCTGCAGAGCAAGCCATCTTGCAGATAAGTTCTGGGATAAATCCTGCCCCCTGCTGCCTAGAAGACTGGGCTGCAGGTTTCCTGGGCTCATGGGCTGGATGTTCAGCACCGGCTCTTGAGAGCAAAGACAGCAGGACCCGGTGCCCGGAGCCACAGTTCCTAAGCAGCTGGAAGGATGCCCACGCCCCGCGATGCCCACGCCCCGCGTTCGCTTTGTGCTGGGTATCAGAAAGCACAGCGTCTAGAAGGTCCTCCATGTTACTCTGAAAGAAGTATTCCTTTGTGTTCTATGGTTATAGCGTTTGTGTGTACACGTGTGTGCGTATTCCCACCAGTGCACATGCATTAGATGCCAGGGTTCGACCTCAGGTGACTTTCTCAGTCACCATCACCTGAGGCAGGGATTCTCAGCGAACCCTGAGCTCACAGACTGGCTGTGTCTACCCTTTACAAGGGTGTTAGGGAGCTGGATGCACTGTTCTCACTGAGCCATCTCCCCAGCCCCTGGGGTGTGCTTTGTTTTGGGGAAGGTTTAGACACGTCCTATTTTTTAATCAGTTATGTTCTTCAATTTCTTTCTAAGAATATTAATAATGATTTACCTCTTGTTTGCTTCAGACTCGAGTCTTTATGTTTTGTTTTTTTTTTTTTTTCCAGAAGGAAGGAGCTTTGGCAAATAGGAAGAACCTGACTAAGTGTAGTGAGGTTTTCTGAAGTTCATCTATCCTCTCCTGTCGGTGGGAGGAGCAGAAACTAAAAGGAAATGGCTGGTGAGCCCCTAAGGCCCTGTCCTTGGAGTAGAATAAACCAGTCTCATCATCCAGAGCTACCTGTGCCCACCTTGAGATGGCACGTGACAAGGACTGTCTGAAGCAGCAGCTTGTCTGCCATGAGGCCTGGTTTCACCAGGATTCTGTCTGCAGGGGAAGACACGGCCACGGTTAGGTGCTGCTTGTGTACTGCAATAGTCTTGTGCGGGGGAGGTGAGAGTGTGCTGGGCGAAGAAACGGCTACCATGGGGCCAGCAAAATGACCAGAGAGTAAAAGATATCACCTCCAAAGCCTGAGGACCTGAGTCCAATCCCGAGAACACACTGTGGAGGGAGAGAACTGACTCCATACATGTACACACACACACACACACACACACACACACACACACACACACCACACCACACCACACATAAAACAAATTCTTTTAAAGAAATTGCTACATCACCAATAAAAGACATTTACAAGTCTTAAAGACTCTTCAAGAGATAAATATCTCTATTGACTATTAAACCTTAATTAAATGTCTTTCTATTAATTGTTATTTATTTAAGGGACAGTAAGTGCCCGTGTAAATCTGAGAGATCTCTCTGGCGGGTCTCTGCTTGCTGCTCCTGCCCAGGCGTTAATTATAAGAATCAGGGGATGCTTAGACTCTCATCTCAGTGAGTGATGAATAGCTCACCCAGCACACGGCAATGAGATCTTTAAGCATTTATCAGCGACTAATGAGGCTCTTTGCACAGCTCTCCTGGTTTGGGTCTACAGAAAGTCACTGGAGGTGAAGCATGGTGCAGAGAGCTTCCCCTTGGCACGGAGACCCAGCACCTAGTTCCACAGGGCACAGAGAGTCCTAGTACATACAGCGGGGCAGGAGTGGTCTGGAAATGTGCTCTCCAAAGGAGCTCCTGGGGACCTACTTCTTACACCTCATCTAAGATCAGTGTCCTGGGATGCCTGATCAAAACTGTGGGGACCTCACCATTCCAGGGAGGAGAGGATGCCAAGGGGAAAACACCAGGTCTGGAACAGTTCCTTCCCCGAGTTCTATATTCTTGTAAATGTCCATGCTTCAGCTCCCTGCAAGAAGGCTGTGGAGCAGAGGTCCTGGGGCACTCAAGACAGGCCCTCTCGCAGCCTGGCTGTCTGTCCCCTTTAATCGGATATTTTGTGACCCCTCCACCCCTCAGCCTACCTAGTGCTTGGGGCTGGCCTGGGGTGAGCAGAGGCACCTATTACAGAGAAGGGCTTTGTCTCAAACCCTGTGAGCAGTCTACAAACAGAGCTGCTGTAGGGTGGCCAGTGTGAGACCCTGGAACTAGGCAGCCTCAGATGATCAGGCTTCACCACTGACAATCTAGACTGCCATAGTCAAGCCATCTGCCTTCCCTCCCCCTCAGTTTCCCTCCTTGGAGATGGGCTTGCTGGGGGACTGAATGAGCTCCTGTACTTAAAAAGCACCTTTCCAACATCTATATGACAGTTGCCCAAAGACATGTGGCGTCTAGGCCTCCAGCTCCCCCAGGGAGTGGTGGCAGAGTAGGCCGGCTCAGCTTATTCATGTCAATAGATTACATGGTTTAACATATTTGGCTATTATTCTTACTCTTAGTGATACAGGCTCTGACTCTGCACCCAGGCTGTCTTCAGTCTCGGTAACTGCTTGCTTATAGACATTAGCACCACGCCCACCTTTGATGAACTCTGAAGCTATAACAGAGATGCGACGCCTACCCGACCCTGGGGATGCAAAGCTTTGCCAGGCAACAGGAGACTCCACTGCTCCCAGCCCTAGCTGATCTGGCGCATCCAGGAGAGATGTCCACAGCCTTAACGGAGTGAGCCGAGTTGGCAGACCACGGCGCTGTGCTCGGAGGATACAACGGCTCCGTGGCCTGCCTGCTCGAAGGCTGTGCTTGCCACACAGGCTCCGTGAAGGCCTCTGCGGGAGGCTCATTTCCAGTCTAATCTAATTACATTCTCTTGCCCGCTGGCGGAACATGTTGGCTTTGGGACAGAGACTGGGGGCTGGAGATTTGATTTGGACCAAACTTGCGATTCATTAGTGCTGGGATTAAGAACTGACCGATCCGTTCCCATGCTGGTGGCAGCTTCCTTATTTCCTGAGGGACGCGTGCTGGGCATAGAACCCTTGACCGTACCCAGCCCTCATCCCCCCTGCCCTTCGCACTCGATCACCACAGAGAAGGTGAGCAGTGAGTCAGAGGAAAATATTTGCGGATACCGAGTCCTATCTGAGAGACGGGATTACCACTTCACGGAAAATGATTGGATGCCTCTTTATAAGGGGCATGTAGACTGGCTCATTCTGCCCCTGACACTTGGGCAAAAGCAAGACTTGTATCACAGAGGAAAGGAAGGCAAACCAACAACCCCATGGGCTCGGCCTGCAGCATGTGTAAGTGTGGGCTTGCAGCTCCTGGTGAGGCCACCATTCACAGACTCAGCACTGAGGCCATTTAATGTTAGCATCTGGCTAATACCATCCAGAGCAAGCTGAATGTTCCCAGGCAGCAGAGCGTGAAGAATTCATCCTGTTTGGGTGCCCGTTCTCCAGCTTCAAATTAGTAGCTGTCTCAACTCTTTACTTTCCTTCTTTATCATGTTATTTCTTATCTCTTATTTTCATATTTTGAGACTGTATTTGAATTCCACTCTTGCCCCCTCTCGAGCCCCCGGCAGGACTGTGAGCTGAAGTTGTGATCCTGTCTGCTCAGCTGCTACCCTGGTGGCTTCCTGATGAGGGAAGGGATGCTGTGCCCAGAGCTTGTTTCTGAAGGTGATGCCAACTGGAAGCTCTGCACAGGGCATGACATTAGCAGCTGCTTCTGCAAGGAGATCCTTCTAGCTACTCCCTTACTGAAAGCCTCGGCTGTGCCTCAGAGACCCATGGTTCCAGCATCCACACAGGGGATGTTCTGGGAAACCCACTGTCTTAGAGAGGGCCTCCTGATACCCCAAAGCAGAGGGAAGGAGTGTGGGTGGGGACAAAGCAATAGGACGGGCATTCTGCCCCAGGAAGATACATACCATGAAACAGACACATGGCGTCTGCCCTGCCCCCAGGAGGTAAAAAGCCTTCGGCCAGTCAGCAGGAGATTTCAAACCATTTCTCAGACACAAAGGCCACAGGGATGAGATGCCGGTCTGCAGAGGAGGATCTGTGGAGAGCAGAGAGGGCTGCTGTAGGTGGGCCTGAGTATGCCAAATGGCAGGCAAACTGGGCAGCCTGCAGGGGGAGTCTCTTCTCTTGAGATGGGTCTCTAAGGGATGACCATTGCCTTGCAGGTCCACTAGCAGAGAGGAAGAGGATTCAGGTGTGGAGGCAGGGAGGCTGGCCACCCCTCAGCTCTGGTGCCAGCCCCGATGCTGGCTTTGGGGTGAGGCCAGAGCCAGGGTTTGTGCTCCCATAGGCAGAGACTGAATGCTCGCTATTGCACCTGATAGAAAGGACAAGACCCAGCCCCTAACATGGCTCACGTTTCATCACAGAAACCAGGTTCCTGTGATGTTAGCGTTAACTACCAATTTGACGCAACCTAGAATCCGCCGGGAAGGAGATTCTAAGTGAGGGGCTGCATACACCAGGCCTGTGAGCATGTCTGTGGAGAGCTATCTTCACTGTTAATTGCTGTGGGGGAGAATTCAGGCCACTGTGAGTGGCACCACTCCCTAAGCAGGGGATTCTGAACCATATAAAAGCGAAGGAAGCAAACTAGCAGGTATGCACGCATTTGTTTCTCTCTGCTCTAGACTGCAACCGGCTGCTTTAAGCTCCTGCTCATGTGAAATTCCTGTTATGATGGTCTGAAGCATGGAATCATAAGCTGAATAAACTCCTTTCTGACTTGAGCTGCTTTTGGTCAAGGCATTTTTATCAAACAACAGAAATACAGCAGGCAGCTACCATGTCCCAGGCCCTGGGTCAGGCATCAGGGTGGATCCTTCTAGGCTCTGTAGCAGGGTATGAGAGGGTCAGATCACCAACCCACTACAGCTGGACAGGGCCCCCCAAATGGCATGGGCATGGCGCACCTGCTCACTGTAGCCAGAAGCACAGGAGCATGTGAACTGTGGGCACACCAGCAGCCAGAAGCCCTGGATGTCCAAGCCCCACCCTTACCTATAGGTAAAGCAGCAGGCAAGATGGAAGGAGAACAGCAATCCAAAGCTGACCTCCCTATGGCCACAGGCCTCACAGGACCATCCTGGGAGCCCTGGACAGTGTCCTTACCTCTCCATCCAGCTGCTGACCCGGGGAGGGGCTTGATCCTTCAAGGGCTATGAGCAGCCTGCTCATTGCCTCCTTTCTTTCTTTCTCTTTTTCTAATTTACAAATGATGCATGGGTACATAGTCACTTAAAAAATAGCTTATTGATATTTTAATTTAATGCGGGACAAACCCTGGGTGGCTGACTCAGGGGTTTCTTAACCATTTCCAGAGATGACCAGAGAAGTATGTCTTCTTTGAGGAATCACCCATGAATAATAAAAGAGCATTTAATAAGAGGTTCCAGCCCTGGAGTCTGCTTGGTATTTTCTGTGTTTCTGAGCTGGCTGCTGACATGTTATTGACAGTGTCTCAGAGACACTGACTGTGGGAGGGAACAGACATCATTTGCTGGTACTCCAGAGGACAGTGAGTGCCTGGCTGGCTTTGAATCCTAAGGCTGGAGGGCAGCTCTTCAGCCTCCGGACATAGTAGTGAGAGGGCTGGGAACTCATCACTGTTCGGGGGTCTGCTCCTGCTCTGCTTCCCAGGGGTGGCTTCATCCCTGTGGATTTTATGTCACTGCTATTGTTTCAACAGATCAGCTGTCTGTCCTGGGCCCTGGGAGCTCTACAGAATGCCTGGACAAGATGGCAGCGCCTGATTCAGTCATATGGAGCCTTGCAGAGTGGGTCAAGGGTTGCTCACCGGTTTCCATTGAACGTGGACTTGAACTCCCCGGTTGAGTGCAGCGTCTCATCGGCATACACGGGCACCGATGCCCTGACACACTCATGGGAACACTGCAGCGTCTCATTATAGGCTGTGAAGATGTCCACGCTGCTGGGCACCCGGGCCGGGGTAAAGTCTGTCAAGTTCTGGCAGCTCTCCTCCTGCTGGTTCATCTTCCGCTGGTGGCTGTTCCTCCGGGTGTGCCCACTTGGGGCGCAGCTAGGAGAAATAGAGAGAGAGGGTGGGGTGGGGGTGGGCTGAGCATGCGTGCTGATCTCTCCCGCACATCCACTGAGAAGCTCCACCGCCAAGCATCATTTATGTTACATAGTAATTCCCAGCCTCTTCACGAGTATCAACCACAATCAAGTAATCAGATTTTTTTTTTCAAATATAAAATCTGAATGTTAAATGTGGCCATTATCACAAGAGAGCTCA
>CM053763.1:122276029-122301923 GCA_028658305.1 Pachyuromys duprasi
TTGAACTTCCTACCCTATAGGTTTATATAAGTGAGTATATACCATATGTTTCTTTCTGCTTTTGGGATACCTCACTCAGTATGATCATTTCCAGGTCCCACCATTTGCCTGCGAATTTCATGATTTCCTCCTTTTTAATTGAATAGTAGAATCTACGCTTTTTGACCTGATCTTCTCCAGGAGTTCTTCACTCATCTCCTAAAGCTACCTGTCTTCAGATAGAGCTATTATAGGCAAACACTTTTCTCATGAGACAAATAAGATATACTTCAGGCTTTTTAGAAGGTGTAGTATGTGTCAGCACGATTCATGTATATTAGTATATTACTATTATTTTATCATGATAACATTAATATTACTGTAATAAAACACTACTATTCTATTGGTATAGTATTATACATAATTGTATGGTTACTTTGCATTACTGTGATAAAATGCTGTAAGTAGCTAATTTTATAAAAAGAAAAGGTTTATTGGGTTCTGTTTTGGAGGGTCAAGGATATGGTACCTGAATCAGCCTAGTTCTGGTAACAGCTACATCACCTTATGGTGGATAGTAATGGTTAGTATACAGGAGCGTTGGGAGACATATACAAATTGGATCTCATGCTCCAATTTGAGGGCATGTGCCCCATGGTTCTAAGTACTTTCCCTTAGGCCTCAACTCTTGAAGACCCCAGCACTTCCAACACCATTATCCTGAGACCAAGTTTTAAATGCAATGGACCCTTGGAAGCACTTAAACTGCATCCCAAACATACTTGCCTTTGTACTAGGCTCTGCCACCAAGATGCAAAACCTGCCATAGATAACGTGGAAAAAAAGCTCCAATTGTGTTTCATTCAATATAATTATATATATATATATATTTATATAACTTGTTATATTATTTTACATATATTATATGTATATTTATATAAACAGCTGCCATATTCTGTCCATGGACAACAGTTTTCAGAATTCCCACTGAGGTAAGAGCCAAAGGGGGTTTTACCTGTAGGTTTAGTAAAGTGTTTAACTGTTCTGAATGACAGGCGAATGCTGAGGCTCTGTGGTTCAAAAGCCTAGACTTTTCCCATCCCCTCACCAAAGGGCCACTGTCTGCAGAAGTTCTCATTGGCCGCGGTCTAGAAACACCCACAGCCCTTTGCTTGCAGCCAGGCACTCCATCCAGCAGCAGCACTTGCTGTCCTGGATTGGGCCTGCCTGCTCCGCAGCAGGTTGACAGTAGACCGCTTTGCATGATGGGTCTCTAGAGAACTCAATTTGACAGGATTCTTGATTTTTGGAAAATCAAAACTCAGAGAGAAATTGACCGATTTAATCCCTTCAGTGGCACTCAGAAATATTTCAGCCACGTGTCTGTCTGTCTAAACTGTTTCCATACTGAACCTCCATCTTGTGACTGATAGGGCTGACCAGATCACAGAGCTGGCAGAAGGCTAGCTGTGTCAGTAAGCTTTGTGTGTGAGGATCTGCATTCGATCCCTAGGTTCCACAGGGATGAGAGCATAGGTTGTCCGGTCCTTCATATCCGCACCCATGTGTGCATTTACATGATACACATGTAACATACACATCTATAATTTAAAAATTAATATTAAAACCCTTTTAAAAATACTATCCAGGTCTCATAGTCATTGTGTGGAGAGAGCCTCATCACACTGGTCTTTGGAAAGGCTTCTGCCTGCCTTGTGGATATCAAACTCCCCGGCAGAAATCCTCCAAGCCTGTCCTTCCTCATCAGTGTCTCTTGACCCTCGTACCTTGAATCAGTTACCTCCGGCTAAATCTCTGGTGGCCCCTAAATAACAAGAGCAGGGACATCTGCCCCATAAACCCACTGACCCTGTACAAAACAATCCTTGAGCTGTCCCTGCTCCAGCTGTCAGGCAGGCTGTGATCATCTTGACAATAATGTCACCTCAAAGAAATATACATTCCCTAGATAAAGTTTTTTAAAAGCAATGAACTTTCTCCCCTCCACTTTCAAGGTCAATACTGAATTGCATCTTCTAACTCTGAATTTGGATGTGGCCCTGGAGTCCCGGAGCATGCAGTGTGGGGACGCTTGCTTCCCTGTGCTGACAGGTGTTATTGTTCCTGCTAATTTAGGGGCTCTTTCTGCTCCTGGTAATTGCCACTGTATACTAATGTGCTAGGAATCAGCTGCCATGCAGATAATGAAAAATTATACCTAGAATAATGGATGGGGACAGATGGATTACCAAGCTCCACATCAATCAACAGGGCTTTTATGGTTATATTTGTGGTGGTTTGTAATAAGATCTGGCCCTGAAGATTGATGGGGAAGCTGGTAATCCATCTCTCGGTCTGAACGAGGTCTTATTAAAAGAAGCCGAATCAAACATGGGCCATTGTCTGTGGCAAAAACAAACCCATCATGGCTTTCTCTTCCAGCATGGGAGGGTGTGAGCAGTACACTTGGCTGTCAAGCTTGGATGAAGACAAGAGTGATGGCCTTGGAATTTGCCAAGGCATATGGATGACATTTCTGTGCTCAGAGTAGCTCATTTGGCAGTGCGGGAGTTCATGTACCTATATTGTACCTATGTTCTGGTGCAAAGGCCCAGTGACCATTGGGAACAAGCCAGGCTTCCTTGTAGGGGCTGTTTTTTGAAGGGTTACATGAGCCATCCAAATGTGCCAGTTCTTGAACATTCACAGAAAAATACCATCACGTGCTTTGATGGCAGGAACGCAGAGATGCAGCTGTGAAGCCTTCAGAGGGGTGGGTCTGAGCAAATGCCACAAACAGGCACAGAGATCCTTTAGGGGACCTGAGGGAACTGGCTCATGAGGTTATTGGGGCCAAGAAGTCCCACCATCTGTCAACAGCAGAAGAGCCAGCACATCCCATCATGTTGTTCTATCCCAGGTCAAAACCTAAAACTGGTGCCATGGGGAGAGTCTCAGTTCCAGGCCAAAAGTCTGAACATCAGACAGGGGTGAATGGGTGTCAGCATCAGAGCCCAAAGGTCCATGCGCCTAAGATCTAGCACCATGCAAGGTCAGGAGAGAGATGCTGCCCTGGCATTTCTGGTCCATTGGCACACTCAGCCTATTAGTGGGTTACAGTGCGAGGGTACACTTGGCTTACAATGGTGACAGAGGATCTGGACTACGACTACTTATATGAACACTGAAGTATTCCAGAACTAACCAGAAATATTGTTGCACTCTTCACCAAGCCAAGTCGACACATAGAATCCAAGATATGAAGGTGGTCTCTATTCATAAGAAAGGTCTGCAGCTCAGGACAGGGGCACACTAGAAAGGGAAGGACTCTGCTGCTACCTCATTGGTTTTGCTTCATCACAGCAGCCCAGCGAAAAGGGGGTTCTCAGAGAACCACCCCAAAGGCTCTCAGCTCTACATGGTGCAGGGACCATCAACAGATGTTTAGTGGTATCTTGATACAATTTTTGTGATGACAACTGAGGCAGAGGGTGGTGGTTCTATCGTTGATCACCCCACTGTGCACAAGTCTACCCCTTAAAGGAGGGACTGGCCTGAAATGTCTGTAGCAGTAAAGCTGGAGGATAGAAATGTCTTTCAACCACGTGTGTGGCCTCAAAATGTGAGCTTTCTGGTCAACCTCCCCCCTTGGCAATCCTCCCTCCAGGCTCTGCCTTACTGGTAACAAGGTGGACTGGGGGAAGGGACATGATGGTGGCAGAGCATGCTAGAGCATCTTTCTAGGAGAGTTAATTCCTGCTCCGCTTGCTGCAGCACCAATGGGGTCGGGCAGAATTCAAGGATATTAACTCTGCACCATGAAGTTTGCGGTTCTCATGATCACCCTGATTTGAGGAATTACCCAGGGAGACTCATGGCACTCAGAAAAGTCTTGCATGTACAATAACAGCTTATCACAGGGCTGGGATATACCTCAGTCTACGGAGGGCTTGGCTAGCATGAAAAAGCCCTGAGTTTGATCCCCCCCACACACACATAACGCAGGGTGATGCACACATGTACTACAGTAGGGCAGGAGGTCAAAAGTTCAATATCATCCTTGGTTATGTAGAAAGTTTGAGGCCAGGTTGGCTATAACTCTAAATACATTTATTTTTAAAAATAGCTTTTCTGCCAGTGGTGAGGAGTTGCTGGCTGTTGAGGGAGGAAGACTAACGCTTCTTTGGACACTGGATATGGACACTGGAAGGTTATCTGTACCTTAGTGGACAGCCCTACACCCATGTACATGGGAGCAGTTCTAACTGGACTCAAGGAGTCACAAATAACAAGAAAAAAAGAGGCATGAAATTAGAGGAGAGACGTGGTAGGGGCACTGGAAAGAGCCAGAGGTGGGTGGTGTTAAACAGCTATGAGGGCACAGTTCATGATCAGAAAAAGAAATATCATCCGGCCTGAGGTGAGAGCAGGCATCAGTATCCAGATGTCCCTGCCCAGCACAAGAAGCCAAGGAGCACTAACTGCTTCCAGAAGCCATCAGTGACGTGTTGTTGGGGGTTGGTCTGCTGCTATGCGTATTCAGATGCTATATTCTAGGCCCCAAGATCTGGTTGCAGTCCAGATGAGTATATTCTTATGTACACCAAACAATGTTATGTAAACTTTGTACCCTGTATCTCTGATTGATTAAATAAAAAGCTAGACAGACTGTAGCTGGGAAGAAGAGAGGTAGGCAGTGTTTCAGTTCTCAGACTTGGGGTCTCAGGTAGAGGCCATGAGAATAGAGAAGGAGAAAAAGGTAGTATGGGCCATGAGCACATGGCCAGAAGGATGGCCTGATGGAGCAGAAGCACAAAGACAGGAACAATATGACACGTAATATTGGGGAACATGGCTGGGAAATAGCAAAACAGCATAGAGGGTTGATACCTGCCTAGCTCCAGTGCTTATTATAAAACTAAGTCTCTGTTTATTTTATTTGGGAACTCAATGGTCTAAAGTGGGATAGAAACCTCTCATAGATAATTAGAAGTGAAAGGGAGCATAGCAACACCCCCCAAAAATTATTAATTCCACATCAACATGTGGAGTGATAGATGTTCCCCTTAGCTCAGTGCCCATCAGGTAGATGTGGTTGTCTGTCTGCCTAGCCAAGTTTCTAGGCAAATGAAAACAGTTCTACCAGGCAGGATATCCTTAGCTTGGAGATCCCATTAGGAACTTAAATCAAGGACATTTCTCAGGGTGGGATGAGCCTGTACTGCACACACAGCTAAGACAAAGCAACTGACCCAAGCAGGCTTGCTCCAGAGCCAACCAATCTCCCCACATCATTTCTCAGGCTCTTGAGAAATGACAGTCTCTCCTCGACAAAGGACCAGCTCTGGCCACAATGCTGTGACCAAGTGACAGTTGCAGATGGCCAGCAACTTTGTGCTGTCTGGGACTCCAACAGGGACCAGAGGTTGGTCTTGTGCTGAGTGAACTCTGCATGTGCCACATGATTGAATAAATCCCTCTGGCAAGAAAATAATTTACACTTAGCATTTCTTTATAACTTGAGAAAAACTGGCTCCACAGACAGGAAGTGTAGAGAGATGGGGACTTACTTAGGCCAGAATGAGCACACACCAACCAGCTCCCAACCCTATGAAGGCACTGGGCTATTATTCCTTCTCAGAGCCACCATCCTGATCAAGTGTGGGCCACTCCTGCTGCTGATCCAGCTGCCTTTTGATAGGACACATCTGGATTGCAGAGAGCACACAGAACTCACTGGCTGAAGTTTGGTTTGTCTTTGCAGTGGAAAAGTGGTTCTCAACCCTCCTAATGCCGTGACCCTGTAATACAGTTCATGTTGTGGTGACCCCAACCACAAAATTATTGTTCTTATTGTTGTTAGAGATTCTTGAGACAGGGTTTCTCTGTGTAGCCATGGCTGTCTTGGAACTCACTCTGTAGACCAGGCTGGCCTTGAACTCAGAAATCCACCTACCTCTGCCTCCTAAGTGCTGGGATTAAAGGCATGTGCCAGTATGCCCAGCTTCATAAAATTATTTTTGTTGCTACTTCATAACTGCAATTTTGCTGTTGCAAATCATAATATAAATATTTTCGGAGACAGATTTTGGCCAAAGGGGTAATGACCCACTGGTTGAGAAGCACTGCTTTAGAGGTTGTCCTGGATAGTATTTCTGTCAACTTGATACAAGATACATTTATCTAGGAAAAGGATATCTCAGTTGAGGAAATGCCTCCATCTGACCGTCTGTAGACAAGCCTGTGGAGTTATTTTCTTGATTAGTGGTTGATGGGAGAGGGCCCAGCCAACCCTGGGTTATATAATAAAGCAGGCTGAGGAAGCCATAGGGAGCAAGCCAGTAGGCAGTGTTCCTCCATGGCTTCTGCTTCAGTTCCTGCCTCCAGGGTCCTGCCTTGAGTTCCTGCCCTGGCTTCCCTCAGTGATGGACTGTGATTATAAGTTAAATTGGAGTTGTTTTCTCCTTTTTCTTCCCACATTGTTGTAGTTGATACTTCATCACAGAAAAAGGGGAGCATCTTTAGAGGGTCCCCACCCTGTTGATAATGTCACATCCCCCTGAGGCTGATGGGAGCCACCACATCCATGGCTCCTGAGACAAGATGGCGGGCACTGAGACAAGGCTTCTATCCCACAGCCTTCTGTGGCAGGTTGGAAGGTGTTCCCCCACACAGCAGCCAGGCCTCCTACATAGCCATCCAAATGCACCTTATGTCAAACAAGGTCTCAGTAGTCTTGTTTCCCTGTGGATCTTAAGACAAAATTAGCCCTGATTCGGAGTCAGTCCCAAATCCATAGCTCTTGTCCTTATAAGGGACAAGAGAGGAGAGGTGCAAAGAGTCATGTGAAGATGGAGGAGAGATTAGAATGACCCAGCCATAAGCCGAGGAATGCTGGGAGCCACCAGACAGAGAAGAGGTTTCCAGAGTTGACTCCCAACAGGATGTTGGACCTCTAGAGCAGGGAGGAGTTCAGTTTTTTTTTCTTTCAGTGGCTGTTAACACCCACTTCTCAGGCAACCCTGGGAAGCTGCACACTGTGCTGACTGGCTGTTCTGACTGGTGAGCTAAGTGTGGGATGGATGGGCCATGAAGAGGACAGACGTGGACTCTCGGCCACCTCCAGTACACAGGTCCTCACGAGCAGCTGTTCACGCACAGGGCTCTGAATCTGCCTCTCTAGGGAGGGCGAAGATGATAGACCCTGATGTCTTGGGCTGCCAACCTCCCCTCTCCCTACAGACAGGGACCCCACAGACAAGGACCCCACAGACCAGGACCCCACCGATGGGGCCCCCACAGTTCTAGCCTGAAAACAGACAGAAGGGAATGGTGGGGCGGAACCACCGGTGGATTTCCTACAGCTGTCTTGTAACCTGCCAGCCCACTCATTTCTAGATCCTCCCTGGAGGCTTCTGTGTTACAAGTACAAACCTGTCACACAGTGACTCTCATGGAATCTGCAGTGTCCGTAGACTGTGCTACACTCACCTGCCCATTTAAGAAAACGTCTGTAGGCTGGGAGGAAGCTCAGTTAGCAGGGTGCTTGTCTTGCAAGAATAAAGACTTGAGTTCAATCCTCAGAGCCATTCCCCCATAGCCATGCCAGGCACGGTGACATATGCTTGCAACCCCAGCTGGGGGAAGCAGAGACAGGCGGATCCCTAGAACACACAGGTCAGCCAGTCTAAACCAGCTGGTGAGTTGCAGGCCAAAGAGACCCTGTCTCAAAGGGGGTGTGCTGTGTTCCTAATGATGGTGCCTGGGGCTGTTTTCTGGTATCTACACACATGTGTGTACATACGCGAATGAACACACCAACAGGTATACACACACACACTCACACACACAAACACATACTCTCACACACAAACACATACTCTCTCTCACACACACACACACAAGATTTTTAATGTGTTTGTTGCTGCCCCCTGAGAGGACTCTAGAGCTCTAGGTTGGACACTGTGGTGAGGCAGGAAAGGAAGGAGAGGCAGTGTCTTTCTCCACCCCCTCCTACTGCATAACCAGTCCAGGCAGTGGGCACTGCCAAAGCTTCAGCCACTCTGAAAACCAGAGGCGACTGCCACCTTCAGATCTAGTTCGTTGGCTCTGGAAATGGGTTACACCGACAAGCCAGGCTCATCTGTCTGCCTCTCTGACCCTCATGGGCTGCAGCCTGGCAGAGAAGTAGGGACTGGGCCTGGGGTGGAGGAGACTTGGTTCTGCCTAAGGCGTGGGGAGGAGACTAGCTGCTTGACAGGCAGTGTCCTCCACAGCAGGAAGGCCAGTCGCCAGGGACATGCAAAGCTGCAGAGGGCGGGTTGCACCAGAAACTTCCAGCACTTCCGATCACGGGCTGCTCATCTCTCTAGAGAAGGGACGCAGCTGACTGATAGTTCCTGTGAGCTCAAGAGCAGATATGGAAATGACCCGCTTCTCTCTCTCTGAACTCAGGCAGCCTTTGAATCTTCTACAAAGGAGCCAGCTCCAGAGCCCGGCCCAGGCAAGCTGGCCTTGAAAGGTGCTAAGAGAAGATTAGGAGGGGCAGTCACAGGGAGGGAGGGGACACCACAGAGAGGGCACCACAAGGTTCTCTTCAGGTTGGGAAGCATTGCTTAATAGAATGAGAGTCATGGACCAGGCAGACATCTTCCAGGGCCAGGTCCCAGGCTCTGGAAGCCATTTTTCAGTCCCGAAAGGCCACTGTAGACCCAGCACCCACCCCAACAGCAGCAGCATCTCATTCCAGAGGTACCAGCTCACTCCCAGCACTGCTTGCTTTAACCCTATAAGCACAAATGGGCCAGTCTTGTCAAGGAAGGTAGTCCCTCCCAAACTCAGTGTACCTCTGTCTCCAAGACCTCTCAGAAGAGGGTCCCTGCAAACGGTTCAGCGCCCGCCCTGAGAGGGGGTGGAGGAACAGATGGAAGCTGCCCATTTGGAGGCCTGCAGGCACATGGCAGAGTCTCAAAGGACAGTGACTATTCACTCTGGTTGTGGCTTTGGAAGAGTCTTCACAGAGAGGCAGAGATAGGACATGTCTGGTTTAATGCAAGGCAGTTGGAGAGGAACCTCTGAAGAGATGGGGTCCAGACATAAAGACCTACATCATGGCCATCAGGAGGCTCCAGGCTGCTCACTACAGGCCAAATGCTGTGCAGTGACCCCCTGAGAGCATCGTGTGAGGAAGCTTGCTGCTGAGGGAGACAACCCAATAGATTGGTCACGGGAGCACTCCCTTCTGCGGGTGAATCTCCTGGTGGATTTCTGATCTGATGGTATGGCTGTGTGTGGCTATTGGAGGAATTAGGTCACTAAGGGTGCAGCTTTGAAGAGAATCACCTTACTATCCTTTTCCAGTCAGCCTTTGCTTCCTGAGCACCATGCAGGAACAGCTGGGCCCTTTTCCCTACGAGAAGACTCTTGGCAGTCACAGCTAACAGAAGTCATGGGCCTGTGACAGCTGTGGTTTGAATGTGCCTCCTAAAGTGCATGTATGTGTTGGTTACATGGTCCCCAGATTTCTATGTTTATGACACTTAAAGGCAGGCCTTTGGGAAGTCACCAGGGTCAGATGATGCCGTGTAGGTAGAGCACTCATGGTGGTGTCAGTGCCCTGGTAGGTCTGAGATGGTACATTTGCTCTGTCTTGCCACATGAGGCCCTCTGTCAAGGCATGACTCAGCCAGAAGAGCCCTTGTCAGAGACTGCGTCTTGCTCTTGGGCCTTCCAGCCCCCAGGACTTTAAAACAAATGAACTCCTCCTATACTTTATAAACTTTCTAATCTGAGGCAGCAGAAAATAGATTAAGAAAAAGGCAGAACAGTGAACTTGACCAACTTTGGAGTGGATTCAACTCACACTCCAGGCTGAGACCAGCCAAAGGTAATACACGAAGCTCGAAGGCTAGTGTCTGGTTCAGGGCACTGTTGGCTCTGTCCTAGCTTTGCAGGAGGAGGAGAGGCAAGCTTGTCTTCAGACATATGCTGTTCAGTGTACCCTGGAGACCATAGTCACCCGTGAGAATGGTTCTTCTGCACCCAGGCTGCTGCAGGAGCCATCCCAGCACTGAGCAGCCTTGTGGCATGTACCACATGCCCTTTGATGAGAAGGACTCAGGGAAAAGGATGTGCCTCTACTCAGCTGTCACTCTCAGATTTACCTCCCTGGGTCTGAGCATCCTGCAGGAAGACATGACTGAAGAGTGATGCCCCAGATGGAACGTCACGGACTCTGTCACTCACCGGCTCATTAGACAACTGTTTACTGAGATCCTACTGTGTGCTGCTATTACTGACTCTAGGATTGCTGAGGTGAGGAGAAGTAGACAGAGCCTCCATGGAGCAAGCACCACCTAAAAGGCAGCCCATTACCCACAGACCTCAAACACAGATGCACAGTCTATCCCAGAGACTTCAAAGGCTGTAGGTACCATGCGTGATTACAATAGCCAGTTCAGGAAGTGAGAGGAAGGCCTGTTCGCATGGTCTCCGGGTGTTATTCTCTCCGGCTCCACTCTCTAGCTCTGGGCACTGTCGTCATGGGGAGCAGAGGCAGCTGGTGGGGAGTGGAACCTGCTGTTCTCAAGCTTACAAGGCAACGGGAAAGCATCTGGGCCAGCTAGAGGATTGGGGGCTCTCGGGGAGAGCCAGCAGCAGCACCAAGCACGCCAGTGGGCGCAGGGGCAGCTCCGAAGACAGCTGCAGCCCCACACGCAGTGAGCTGGCAAGCCACTCAAACGTTGCATGAGCTGAAGGTAAAGACGGTTGTCAGCTACCTGACTGAGCCGAGAAGAGACTGGGCAGCAGATAGGACAGGACCTGCCTGGGAGACTGCAAGTGGGTCACCTTGGTGGCCTAAAGATGGGTGCTGCCACTAATGCATTAGAATATCAATGAGTCTCGAAGAAAAGGTTACCATCCCATGGTCTGAGAGAAGCAGCCATCTGCAGGCCACATCCTCCGCCAGCCTCACTCTGACCCCATCATTACCTTCCCAGGGTCTTTGTCACATAGGAAACTAGAGAAGGTCAGGGGCTTAGCTTTGCTTTGTAGAGGAATTAGGAACAGTGGGAGGCTGTGGGCAGCCTCCGTCCTCCACACTGGAAGGCCACTTGAGCTGCTGCATCTTACCTTCTTTAAAACCACTCCCAGGTCTCACCACTCGGCTGGGCAGAGAGCAGCTGTGCATGAGGCCTGGCCCCCTCTGAGAGTCAGGTGCCGGAACTGAGAATTCCATAAAGCAGAACTGACTCTATCTGCTTAATCTGCATTCCCTGGACTCTCTACCCTTCTCTCATGGACTGTCAGACCACAAAACCCATGCGTGTGGATACAGCAGGAGCCATTCAGCATTGGTATGGAGTCTGTCCTGTGGCTCCTCTTTTCTGGCTATGCCTACTGCCCAGGCCTAGGAAGACAGAGGTGGCTTGACAAACACCAGCCTAGGAGGCCCAGGACCTGGTGAGGAACACTGGTGTGGGCCGGTTCATGCTAGTCAGGGAACACATGGCCACTGGGCATGTCCACTATCAGAGCCCAAAAGTTCCTGTGAGGTCTGGCCAGGCCTGCAGCCAAGCCAGCAGACCCCACTTCCTAGACAGTCATTCATGCCTCAACTCTCACGGGATTTCCTGGAGGCCTGGAGAGCATCCACAGGCTACAAAGAAAAAAAAATGTGGGAGGGGGGTAAAAATGTCCAAGAAAGGTAAGCTGTGGAGAAAGAGGGAAGTCCAGTGTTCATTGCAAAGTCCGAGGCTGGCTGCTTTCTGGCAGAGAAAGGGGTCCACCCTACAGAGGAGGGTGGCCTCGAAGTAGGAGCTGGCAAATCTGTCCTGCCAGAGGGCAGAAGGATAGCTCTGGAAATCACATGCGCTCTCTGTAGCAAGCGCTCGCTCTGGCAAGGACAAATACAAGTGATGGCCATGGCTAAGCGCCGTGTGATGTTGTATGTAGACATTGAAATTCAAATTTCAAGCCATTTCCATGTGTTGTGAAGGAGCATACCTTTGATTCCCTCGACCGTTTAAACACACAACGGCCACCTTCGCTCCCAGAGTACACACAGACAGCAGACAGGCTGAACCTGGCTGTGGCCTGTTGCTTGCCAAACTCTGATCCAGAGCCTCACATTCTCTTTGTAGTTCTGCATACACAAAATACCCAGCACTGAACACAAGATTACCAGACACACCAGAGGACAGGACTGAAGAACAAAAACCAAGGAGAGAAAAAGGAAAAGACCCAAGAAATCGTCACAGGGAATAACTAACTGTGCCCTGGAGTTATCAGACGCTAGCTCTGAAATAATAGTTAATAAACAGAAAAAGATATGGGAGGATGGAAGACTCCAAGAGAGAATTGGGACACAGATAATGCTAATATTATATATGTAAATAATGTGTATGAATAATTCATATATGAATAATACATGTGAAATGTTTGAGGGAAGTGTTTATTCCTGTTAATCCTGCTGTTATTGGTCCTGAGCAATGCTTGCTTTCTCTGGGTGGGGTGTGATTTTCCTCTGTGTGCAGAAAGGAGTGGGCCTGGGTCCTCTGCCTGCCTTGAATCTCTCCCTTAAGATTTTAACACTGCCACTGCTGGGGCCAGAAAGGGACCAGGACAAAACTTTCAGGTTTCCTCTGTCTCCACACAGCCTGCTTCCCTTGAGCCTGCTTTGCACACACAGCAGGGACGGCTTAGCTGAGCGCACAGGGGCCATACCAGATCCTGCAATGAAGAGGAGATATGTGGGCTCCATGTAGCCTCCTAGCGGGGTGATGAGGGGAGGGCCGTGGACCATCATCAGTGGCCACGAGCCAGGGATCCCCAGGCCAGTCTGACAGAAGTCTGCAAAGAACAGAGGAACAGAGCCAGCAGCTCAGAGGCAGCCTCTGCCTCCTGCCACCCAGACCCTGCTCAGAAGAAGACACTGTCATGAGGCAGCTTCATAGGGTGCAGGGTGGAAGTGGGCACGAGTGGGCAGAGCTTTTCCTGATGAGCCAAAGAATGGAGGGTGCCCCAGGCCTGGACACCAGTGCCTGCATCAGGAAGAGAGGAATCGCTCGCTAATCTTGCCAGTCACCTTGATGGGACTTAGAATCACCATGGAAACCGGGCATGCCTGTGAGGGATTATCTAGATTAGGTTAATTGAGGTAGGAAGAATCTCCCTGAATATGGGCGGGATGGGTCCTGGAGGAACAAATGGGAGACAGTGAACTGAACTTTCACCTCTGCTTCCTGAGTGCGGCCACACTGTGACAGTCACCTCCTGCTCTCCCTGTCTACCTGTCCACCACGATGGACCGTGACCCCAAATAAACCTTCATTCCTTAAGTGCTTTTGCCAGGACTGTACACGGCAGTGATGCAAGAGGCTGATGCAGATGAACACCAGCTCCCTCAGCAAATTCCTGCAGACACTCACGGGTCCAGGTCCTTCCTGCTTGACATCGAGTGCCAGGTGGACCAGGTGGTCTCGTAGCTCTGTAAAGTGGGTGGCAGGGAACACAGAGGTTGTGCCCCACAATCCTACAGCCATCATCTGTGTACTGGCCACACCAGCAGGATCTTCTAACCCAACTCCTCACCTCTGCATTGCGCTGTTCCCTGAAGTGGCTCAAAGCTCTTCCACCACACAGCAAACCTTTTGTCATCTCAGTGGGTACCACAGCATCTTCCCCTCCTTCAACCCTCCTCCTTAGGCCAGCTCCTCCATCCTCTCCTTTTTCTCCCTCTCTCCTGCTTCCTCTCTCTTCCCTCTCCCCTTCCTGCCAGTCTCATCCACGATGCTGTTTTCCCACCCTTCTCGGTCTAGGATGGAGCTCTCTTCACCCAACTGTGGGCTCTGACTGGCCTGTTGCTTTCCTGGCTAACCGAACCCTGTCTCTTCTGGGACAGCAACACTAGAATCCAGAGAGATGGAAAGCTGGTGTGTAGGATAAAATGAAGTGCACAACAGATATTATATGAAAGAGGTTTAGTGGATGGAGATGGAGAGAGAGAGAGGGAAGAGAGAGAAAGGGGGCAGGGAGGAGTGCTCTGACAGAGAAAGGGAAAGCAAGCTAAAGCAAGAGAGAGAAAGTGGCAGGTTGGTCCTTTTATAGCTTCTGAGCAACTGAAACGCACCTGCCAGGTATGACTACCTGGCAGGTGACACATGATGACATCATAGGTTACTAGGCAACCCAGAAGCAGGCTGCCTAAATATTAACACAGGGGTTTCATCAGGCCACAAGGATGAGCATCCTGTGGCTGAGTGTCCTACCCAGCGGTTCTGCCCCAGGTCCTCAAGGGGACTCAGGGACTTGTTGCCCACAGCCCGGTCTTATGTAAGGTCACTGCTCAGACAGTGGGGTCTCCTTTGGATTCTGTGGCACAGTGATTCCTACTCCTGGACAGAGCGCTGCCATCCTGCCTGCCCACCAGGTTTCTCTGTTCTTAGGTAAACTGGCCTGTTTCTGTATAAAACAGTCCAATCCAAGGCAGAGCATGCACAGCTGAGTTCAGTAGCCTGGATTGTGGGCTCTTAGAACGAGGCTCCATGTCTCTCCCCTCGGTGTCCCCAGAGCGCAGCTACATAGTAAATATTTGGCAACTGAGTGACTAAGTGGAGGAGGAGCCTGTTTCTGATCACATCCCCTGAGGCATAGCCTAGATGTGGGCCAGGCCTCCCTCAGCTCCTGCAGCAAGTAGGGAGCCAGTGAGCATGGCCACTGTATGGTGTCCTGTCACCGAGAGGACTCGAGTGTTCCAACCGGCATGCGCTAGGGGCGTTCTGAATCGAGCTGCTGTCACCTTAGATGGTGACTAGGATGTGCCCCTGTGGGGCAAGCTCACAGACGGCCTCTGGCATGAGGAATATGGGGGAAGGAAACACTAGTCTTGAGGGCCTAGTGTTCTGGTTGTGACCTCATCGCTGCCAGCTTGGTGACATACCCAGAGGTCACCTGACCACTCAGCTGCAGGTCCGTGCAAGCTCCAGAAACTTCCCCTCTGTGAGATGGGGGAGGGGGAGAGTCCTTGGCCCTGCTTCCTGGCAGCCCCTTCTCATATGTCCCTGCTCTCTGGGACATAGGGGTGCTTTGGGATGGAGGGGCCATTTTGTCCTCTCTCTGAGTGAGGGACCCCCTCTTCTCTAGTCCCACAGTAGGACTTCCTGCCCTTCCTGAATATAATGGCATCCTCACATGGTGATGGGGGTAAGGCTTTCCCTGAGGTTTGCAGCTCCTACCCCTTTAGTAGCTCACCCTCGCCTGGCACACAGGACAGCTCTGTCTATAAAGGTAGTTACCATGTTCACTTTTCTCTCAAAACTGGAAACTGATTTTCAAAACAACTGGGAGGCCCCATGGCCATGGGTCGGCAATGTGGGGCAGGCAGACTCCTGCCCCAGAGGAGAAGTCTGTTCACATTTCCAGTGTCTCTTTCAGGTGTACATGTATGCACACACTAATACACACATGCACACATAAATATGCATGCACAGATATGGCAATACTCACAGCTGTGAACACAAACACACAGGCATGAATAAACAGACACTCAAGCAGGGAGACACATATACATGGACAAAAATGTATACACGTGGGTATGTATGCACACACACACACACACGCACATGCACAAAGCACACATGCCCTTCCAGCACCCAGGGCTTCCAGACTTCTATCTAATTTTCCTCCTCCACCTACACAAAAGTGTTGCCACCACCATCCCCGTGTGTGTGTGTGTGTGTGTGTGTGTGTGTGTGTGTGTAAGGCAGGTCTTCCTGCTTGGGGATGATGATGGGAACCATAGATGCAGCAGGGAAAGCCTGCAACTCTGGGATTTTAGAATCTCCTGTCTCTTATCTTCCCTCCTACCCTGTCCACTGTGAGTCAGACGTTATCTCTGTTTTACAGAGAGGCACATGGAGCCTCAGGGATAAGGTGACTTCAGTGGGACAGTGGCTGCTCAGAATGAGTGCGACTTGATGGTGCTGCTGACTCCGCATGGCAGACTCTCCTTCTGCCTGGGTGTGTGTCTCCCAGGAGATGTCCCCAGTCCCCTTGAGACCTCGGGTAGGTCTGGGCAGCTGTTTAAGCTCACTGAAGGTGCTTTGTACCTTCTGGGCTCAGAAGGAAAAAGCATTAGTTAGTAAGAATGAACACAGGCTGTGGCAGGGGCTCGGAGGCAGGAGGAGAGGGAGGGCTCCTGCTGTGATGTGATGCTCTGTGGGACCAGTGTTACCAGCAGCATTCCATCTGCCAGTGAAGATGAGTGAAACCTTCCTGTGGTCCTCTGGCATGCCTGTCACAGCACACCTCCACAGGAAGCTCACAGTTCTGAAGGCTGGATGCCCAAGGTCAAGGCCAGCAGGTTCAGAGTCTGGTGAAGAGCCACTGTCTCCAAGATGGCTGCTTGCTACTGTCCTCACAGCAGGACAGGCTCATTTCATCCATCATGAAGACCTTGTGTGGGCAGAAGCCTGTTACTTCTGTGCAAGCTCTGACTGAAGCAGAGCCTAGCACCCCAGGCAGCCCTACACAATGGGGGAAGGCAGTGAGGGCCAAGGAAATCAAACTCGTAATAGCAGGTGCTACCGGCACACACTGAGGCTGGAGAAGGTCCCCTCTGAGTGTCTACACCGTCTAGGGTATGTGTTGATGATACCTGAGAATCAGCTCATCCCCTGGGCACCATCTACGAGTGTCTACACCATCTATGGTGTTTGTTATGACACATGGGTGCGAGGAAGGTCAGCCCACACCCTAAGCTGGACCTGGGCAGTAGACAGCAGAAGTGACCTTCCACCAGAGGCCAGTGCTTATGACTCAGACTCAGCCTGGCCATGAGCTGCTCTCCTAGGCTGAAGACACACAGGTGCCAGGATGTCCCACTCATCCCAGATAGGCTTTATGGGTCAGCAGAACAGAGGCAAAGACCAGGAAATGCTAGTGACGGTGATGGGGCTCTTGCCCAGGTTCTGATGTGCAAACCTAAGTTCCACCTGGAAATATCCATTACCAGATGTCTGTCTACAGGGAAGACCCTGATGAAGCTGGAGACAGAGATGCCCCGCATTTGAGTTGGCCCTATGAAGACAGAGAAAGGAACTTGGGGCGGGGGGCGGTGACCACAGGCAAGGCTTGCCTTTGCCCTAGGAGCTGGAGGGAGACAGGAGGATCCTTGTGGACCTGGCTGCTTGGCACTTAGAGCCAAAAGCACACAGAACCCAGACTTTTGGTGAAGTCTTTTCATCTCTGGTCCTCAGAGTTCCACCAGGCAGTCTGGAACACCAAGGCACACATAATTTAGCTCCATGAACCAGTGAGTACAGAAGCTTCTACTGATGAGGAAAGAATGCCTGAAGGAGAAGGAGGCCCACTCCAAGGTCCAGACCCCACAGAGCTGGGCTTTCTATAAAGGATGGAGCGTGGGCAGCATCACCACCAAAGGAGTTGAGGAGAGCCCCTGCTCTCCTGAGAGAGGGAGTAGAGGCCAGGACACTGTGTCCTTCCTGGGCAGAAGCAGGGGTGATTCAGGGAGGACTCAGCCCCTCTCAGCACAGGTAGCCTCAGGCTACTGCATCTCAGCACAGGCTGCTGTGGCTGCAGGGCCTGAACAATTAATTTAGGAAATTGTCGCGGTGCTCTCCTCAGCATACTCCAGGCCTCGGAGGGTGTCTCCGAAGACCATTTGTTACTGTTACACAGTGTTATTTAGCATGATTGCACCGATTATTTTAATCATTTTCTTCCCAGCTGTGGAGGGAGCTGCACCAAGAAGCACTTGCCTGGGCTCACTCACTCTTTCCGAGGTCAACTGCACTGGGACACTTGGCTCTTCTCAAGCCATTCAGTCGGGCACTGGCTTCTGTCAGGTCAGAAGCTCACAGCCCAAGTGGGCTACTCCCAAGACTTGCCTGTCATGCCTGTGGACGACAGCCATCCATACAGAAGCTGTCAGGCTTGGCCTCACTTCAGTGATCACCCTTGTATATACATTGTATGTGTGTGCGTGTAGGTTGGTACATGTGTTCCTGTGTGTGTGAAAAGGCTGGGCACGAAGGCGTGCGTGTGAGTGTGCGTATGTCCTGCGTACACACATGCATGAGTCTGTGCATAGTGAATGTGCTTGCCAGAGTGTGCCCTGGGTGTGTCTCCCTCTGCACCCAGCCTTCCTGCCTCTGTGCACAGCCCCGCCAGGTCTGTGCCCTTCCCCAACAGCCTCTCCCAGAGGCTGCTGCAAGGAGCTCTCTAATAGAGTTCAATAATTGCTCTGCTGATTGACTCATTGACCTTGGACAAATCACTTATGTTCTCAGCCTACTCATCTGCCCGAGGACCAATAGGTGCAAGTCCTTAACAACTGCAGAGCGCTGAGCAAACAGGAGGCCACTCAGTGCACTCAGCTCCAGTGGGGGGAACGACTATGCTCAGCCTGTAAGCAACTTCCGAGTGTCAGCATGGGAAGCTTGGGCACCTTCTGAGCCCAGTCCCACATGTAAGCAGCTGTGGTGACTGACGCAATGACTCAGACCCTCCACAGCCAACTTGACCTCACACTCAGGTCCCCAGAGTTCTCTGAAGCATTGGCAGAATTCAGCATGCCTCTGCCCTCTCTGCTCCTTCTGGGACATGGGCATCCAACCCATAGGCCCTGGACACGTGGATCTCAGCTTTCCCCAAAAGGAACCCTCTGCCTTCCCCTTGCCTTCTGTTCTGTAGTACATTCTAGAGCCAGAGCCCAGGGTGGGCTTATTCTGGGCTTGCTGCAGCCCTGCCTCCTCGTCATTATATCATCAGGGCAGAATCAGCATGCAGATCTCTGAAGTCAGGAGGCCAATTACTCTCTGATTGATTTCTAGCAGGTAAGTCAGGCATTGTTCTCCTCAAGACCTCCTGAAGATGGGGGTTGAGACAGCCTGCCCTTCAGCTGCATCCCTGCCCAGCTGCCCAAAGCACTCATGGGTTCAAGCTGAGCTGCTGAAGACAAGTCTTCCATGATAAGAAGGGGAAGCGGGAAATCAGAAAATCCTTCCAGATCTTCTAGAGAGTCTCAGCATCCAACTGCTGGCCTGCTGTGAATGAATGCATGCATGAGTGAATGGATGTATAAACGAATGCATGGGTGAATGTGTGACAATAAATGATCACATCTCTCTGTGAATGAGTGTGCAGGGCAGTAGGCAGGTGATGTCTGCAGTGTCTCTCACTTGGGGTGGTCATTTTCACATATTGTATTTCCATGCTGGTCCCAGACTCTCTTAGCTTTGCATGAAGGGTGTCTCCTGCCCCTCACTGACCTCTAACTCTTCGCTGTGCTCTCAGCCCTCATAGTCCCCATCCTGGCCACATCCTGACACACTCTGCTGCTTATCCTGTCTCCTCAGGCAACAAAGAGCCAAATGACCTTGGGGTCCTAAGCAGAAAATAGGGCTCTGTTTCCAAACTTTGAGGTGAAGTCAGTGCTGTGGTGACCATAGGTGTGGCACAACTTTTCCTTCAGAATCGAGGACAAAACAGATGGAAAAAAGACTAATAAATAATTCCACCACAGTTTAGCATGGTGAATGAGTTCACAGAGCACAGTTATAGGAAGATGGGAAAGTGAGGGCACGTGAGCAAGGAGGAGGGCTCATTTGCAAGAGGACTGTGGGTGAGCCCAAAACAACGGAGTACTGAAAAACCATCCCAGAGCAGGAGACAGCCTCCCCACACTGTAGGGTGGAGCCCTCTGCTTCGGTCAACCTATGCATTCTAGTGTCTGGAATGTCAGGTGGCAGCCTAGTGACCCTTCCCACCAGCTGCAGGCCAGGAACAACAACAGGTCTGATGACAGACATCTCAGCAGGTGAGCATGGCCTCTCCGCTGTCACTGTAAGAGCCAAGTAAGGCTCAGAGAGGAGTTCCTTAACAGGGTCTGGAGTCCCTAGTCCTGCAGACAGAGATAGTGCCTTTCCAACCACCCTAGTGCACCTGTGCCTTCTCCTGCTGGTAACTGGTGTCTGAACTCCAGCCTAGCACACTGGCTGAGTCCCTTGGCCATCATCACCGTCATGGTCACAAGTCTGTACCGAATGCAATGACCAAAAGAAGACAGCAGCACTGGAGACCCTCAGGAGTTGAGGGCTCTCGCATCTCCTGCAGGGAATCAGCGTTCTGTTCGCAGCACACACACAGGGAGGCTCATGTCACTTGTAACTACAGGGGGGTATGACACCTTACTCTGGCCTCTTCAGGTACCTACACACTTTTATACACACACACACACCCCATCTTAAAACAAAAACCAAAAGAAAACACCACCAGTTCCAAAGAGTTGCAGTGGCCTGCCATGCCTTCCAGCGTGGGTGTGCCTGTGGGCGGTGGGTAGAATGGCAGTCCCCACCCTGCCTCACCTGCATTCACAGGCAAGAAACTGTCCCCGAGAGGAGGTGGGCCTTGTGTAGGGAGACTAACTGAGAAAGGCAACAGGATTTATGTGATAGATTTGCTATTTGATTTATTTCTTTTGTATTCTGAAACAATTTCAGTCTTGGAGGCTTGGAAGGAAGAGGCGATGACCAGAAACCCTCACCAGCACCCACCCCACCTCCTATCTGCAGGAGGATGGGGTCCTGAGGGACTTGCAGCTTCTACATCTCCTGTCACCAAGCTTTAGGCATTCTCGACCTTGGCAGTTTTTAAGACTCTCAGTCATTTCATGGACCATCCCCCTGAAATGCGCTCCTGAGTAAAACCACTGATGCAGTTTTCATCTGAACCCTGCCAGGTTGATTCCTCCATGTCCTGATGGGGACAGTAAGGTTGAGCTCTGTTGCAGAGGCCACCCAACATCCTGCAGCGACAAAGAACACTTCCTTGTCTTAGGGTTAAATTTACTTGATTGTGTGTGTGCATGTGTGTGTGTATGGGGGCATGTGCACGCGAACACAGTGCCGGAGGAGGCGAGAAGGCTGCTGGGGCCCCCGGAACTGCAGTTATAGATGGCTGTGAGCCACCGTGCGAGTGCTAGGAACTGAACTCCAGCCCCTGCAAGTGTGGCAGGTGCTCTTAAACAGTGAGCTTGGGTAACATGTTACGGAGCCTGGTCCATGGAGCCAGGGTGCTGTATTATGAAGACTGGGTGACTCCCATGAAAAATGCTAGAAACAGAAGTCTGAGTGTAAAAGAGTTTTTAATTTGCATGTTTGAGTTGTTGTCTCAGAGGTTTACTGCCTCTGGCTACTATCCTAGGTCTAGTCCTGGGAGCTTCTAGCCTCCATACCATCTAACCTAGGGCTAGAAAGTTTTTAGCCCTGTGAGACTTACTGCTGAATAAGCTCACTCTTTATTGCCCTTTCTGAGCTCTGTGCTGCCTGGTTCAGCTCAGCTGTTCTGGCTCAAACTCCTCTCCCAGCTGACTTACTCAATCTGTCTTCTCTCTCAGCCCCTGAATTGCCCTGCTTGGCCTCAAACTAACTCCAGCAAATTTTTCTAATCTTCTGGCTCCTTTTGACTTCACATATTTCTAGCTTGTTCTCTCATTCAACCTCTCTCTGTAAAACTCTCCCTGTAAAACTGCCTCCTTTTTCTCATTCTCTGCATTGCCCCTTAAGTAGCTTCCCTTTTGTCTCCCTTCTTGTGAGAGTTGGGTGTATTCTATTCTGTCAAATCCTTCTCTGATTCATCATATTTTCTGCCCCTCAATTAGATAGCACTTTCAAATATGGGTGCTTTCTTCTATAAATCAACTTTACCTTCGATGTCTGTGGCTAAAGGTATGTACCACCACACTTGTACCTAAACTTTTCTTTATCTGAACTTGCCATATATCAGGCTGGCCTTGAATCAGGTCTGCTTGCTTCTGTCTCCTGGATTAAAGGTGTGTTTGTATTCCAGCTGGATCACACAGACCTAGAAGGTCTTTGGATGTGATCGCTTGCTGGAGCAGCCACATTCTGAATTAACATTCCTCTACATCTGAGTGCAGGGCACTCGTGGGTGGAGAGCCAGGGGTGTACTCAGGATCAGGCCTGGAGCCAGTACTTCTATACATGTCCACCAGAAGTCCTGGATGCCAACGCCTGGGCATCCCTCAACTCCTGCTGATGACATCACCATGAACACAGGGGTGGATGTGCAGTGGCGCCTACTGTCAGTCATTTGGGGTGCAGATCCACAGGATCATTGTGCCTATCAAGACTGTGCAGAGGAACCCTCTCTGGAGAGTGATGAAGGCCCACAGCTCTTTCAGGAGCAACTGAGGGAAACCTGAACTCTCTCAGAGAAACAGGAAACTGGGTGTAATGAAACACAGAGCTCCATGTCAGTGTCAAGAGCCACACAGCCAAGCCTGCACACAAGGAGCAGGTGTATGGAGAATCCTGTCTGCCCACTCCTGTCTTCAGCTGACTGTGATTTCAAACGCTAGGCTCGGAGGGTCACTTCCGTGAGTAAGAGAACACCAAAGCCACCAACACTGCCCCTGCCCCTGCACCAAGGGGGCAGAGGCCCACAGAGCGCAGACTGCAAATGGATCAGGGCCTTGGGGAACCTGTTTAAGAATCTGTTCAAAATCAAATTAACTTTTTGACTTATTTCCCCAGAAAGTTCCAAAGGCCACAAGGAGACCTGCAGTTTACACTCTGCAGGAACTGTGGGGCCAGGGCTGGCTGGCCCCACACAGCGGAGGTGCCTCCAGCGTGGGCTTAAGGGCTGTCGCCAGGAGTTGTGGGCAGCAGGCAGCCATCAGCGCCTGGGCGGGAGGACGCTCTCCACAGCTAGCAACGCTGAGGCTGGGACAGGTGGTTCTAAGGTTGTTCAATCTCCTTGACATTTAGCTTCGGGTACCTGCAGCCCCTGCCAGGTGCCAATCAATGCAGAATCAACCTCTCGAGGAGAGGAGAAAAGGCAGCCCTGACCTACCCTCCACCCCATCCCCAATCTTCAGCCTGAGCTTGCCCAACCCTAGCTGTGCCCCTGACACCCTCCAGCATGGTCAGTGACTGTTTCTTTGTTTCCAGGATGTCTGATCTTCAAAGCGTCTATTCATCGGTTTTCCTGTTGGGCTCCTTGGAGTGGGTCTTCCAGCCACATCCAGAGCTTTGGTGGGTGTATTAACCAGGAATCCTCCAAGAAGCCAGGATAACGGAGTGTAGACAGGAACACAGGCATTATCAACTTCAGATAGACTATGCTGTCCCTAGTTTGCCCCAAGCTGGTGGCAGCCCAGGTTAGAAATAGGCACTGCTCAGCTCCCCCCCCCCCACATACTCAGGACAGTGTAGGGAGTAAGCCATTTCCTGCTGCTGACAGAGCTGCCAGCCTGACGCCTGAGGAGGGGCTCGCACCTCACAGTGCCGGCTTGAGGCTGACCCAAGCTCACTCAGCATTCCAGGAGCAGCTTCTATGAGAGGTACTGGGTGACTCTGCATGCATGACTGCAGAGTGGCAAAGTCCAAATTCAGACTCTCTCCAAGTAAGTTTGTGAGACCCAAGAGGGGAATCTGCTTTAGTCATGGAGACTGAATGGACCTATCATGAGCTGTCTGCAGCCTGAGACTCAGGCAGGGAAGCGCTCTGCAGCCAGGGCATCTAATGGTGTCACTCAGCCCAGAGCTGAGACCTGAGAATCAGACAGCTGCAGGGGCAAGAACCTAACACCCTGGAGCTCTGAGTAAAAGGGATGCCCCCCCAGAAGGACAAGAGGGAGGGCAGCCCCCCAAGAAAGACAAGAGGAGAGGGCAGCCCCCTGCAGAAGGACAAGAGGGAGGGGCCCCCCTCAGAAGGACAAGAGGGAGGGCAGCACCCCCCCCCTCAGAAGGACAAGAGGAGAGGGCAGGCGGCCCCCCTTGAGCTTCTGGCACCACCTTGGATGCCTGCAGGAAATGATGCCTACCCTACGGGTGAGGGTAGGCCTTCAGTACACAGCTATCCCTTTCCATGGCCACTTTCAGACAGCCCGGCCCATGAAGCACACTTCCCCAGCTTTCTTCTGCCATGGGAGAAGCATTCACCCAGAGAGGCTGGAGCACCTCTGAGCGGGCCTTCCAGCCACACTCTCCTCCGGCAACCAGGCATCACATCCTTGCCATAGAGAAGATCCCCGCCCCCAGCTCTCACCCTGACAACCTGAGTGGAGCCCCAGCAAGGAAGATGCTGAGCTGTCTGGAATGCCCCTGGAGCTCCTTCTCCTCAGGATGGAGGAGTGTGGCCCCTGAGCACAGGCTGCAGGAGCCTCTGCTGCGGCCTGTTCCTGTTGGCCATGAGCCCTCCCCGTACCACTGGCCAGGGTCACCGAGAAGGTCCTCCGGTTCCACTCTGGTGTCTCAGAGGAGGCTGTAGCTGGCCTTAAAGGACGAGTTTACTTCACCTCACAGAGTATGGTCCATTACTAAGGAGAGTCAGGGAAGCAACTGGGGGCAGGAACTGGTACAGAAACCAGGGAGGAACGCTGCTTACTGGATTGTTCCCTGTGGCCTGCTCAGCCTGCCCAGTGGTGGCGCCGCCCACAGTGGGCTGCAGCCCCAACATCAATCATCAGCCAAGAAAATGCCCCCCAGACTTTCATACAGGCCAACTGTATGGAGGCATTTTCCCAGTTAAGATCCCCTCTTTCCAGATGTGTCAAATTGAACAAACAGAACAAAACAACACACACACACAACAGCACAGGGACCCAGCTCAGGCAGTGCAGGTGTTGGATGGGTTGGGGAGAGGACACCTGGAGAAGCTGAAAGGCAAGCTGGGAGACAGGAAAGCAGAAGGCTCACAGACACGGAAGTATCTGTACAAACACTCAGGGATGCTCTTGGCCTCAGAACCTGTGCCCTGACTGAAGGCTAGAGTGACACCCTTCCCAACACTGCCCACCCTACAGGACTCCTCCTGGGGACGCACCCTCTCCTTCCCTCACTCTCCTCACAAGCCCCCGCAAACACTGCACACAGATCACATTCCAAATGCTCTGCTCTGCCCAACAGTCACTCCACCCAATGAGCTCTGTGGCCAAATGACAGAAATGGACAGACTCCTTGAAGTTGCTAATTTGTGCAATCATTTGTGTAAATACCACCTACGCCATAAGGGTGCTGATGGATCAGCTGAAACAGGACAAAGCTAATGTGTAATCACAGTCGCATCCTTGAAGCGGGAGTTTGGATCCTGACTCTGCCCTGCCAGGCTGTGTGACCTAGGACAAGCAACATAACCTCCTTGAGCCTCTGCTACCCCCCTCAGCTGACTCAGGGGATGTCTACCTCCCAGGGCTTCCTCACACCTTTCTAGATTTAATTCAAGATGAACCATTAGCATGTGGTCGCTGGAAGGATGCAGGACAACTGTGCTAAGCAGTACCAACAAGACCCACGCCACCGCCTGCTGCTTTCATCTGTCAAAATCTGGAGTCTGGGTGCGGCACAGTGTGGTGCGGTGCATGTCTGTTCTTGAAAACAGGAAGCCAGTTCAAGGCCTTCTCGCATCTATCTGAATGGATATTTTAATTGTCATGATGAGAAAGAAGCCTTTGCAAGTGCTTTCGTTCTCTTGCTCTCTCAAGTCAATACTCAAACGTGACCACTTAGGAGAGCTGCTAACTGGAGCTCTGTCAAGGACATGCATCCGTGCACACCAATCCCATGCACCCCCCCCCCTTGATCTGCGTCTCATAAGGGCATCTTGCCCTAGAATTATGAGCACAGAAATCAGAGCGAAACGCTTCCCGTTCTATTTCTGGTCTAACAGACCCCGGCATGCGGGCAGATCCCAAGGCCAGCATTTGCTCTGCTCTCTGGGAAATAGTACATGTCACGGTGTGACACCCCCTGGCTCTAACACAGAGTGTGGGAGGGGGAGTGCTCACCCTGGCTCAGTTCTGCCCCTTGAGGTCCAGGTTCCTCGTGCAGGGCAGGGTGTGTTGTAGGTAAGAGTGTGTTGGGGTGAGCTA
>CM053763.1:122302023-122323883 GCA_028658305.1 Pachyuromys duprasi
GCAGTGACACAGGTGAGTCAGCACGATCAGACACTTCAGAACTCGGAGTATCTCCTTCTTCCCCCAGGGGGCAATCTTGAGAGAGGCGGGGGAGGAGGGATATCAAAGGGTAGATGGTCCTCTGGAGATCATAGAATGGGGGTCCCCAAAACAACAATTCAGACCTGAGGGGCCATTTGCCCTCAGCCTGCATTCTCTGAGGCTGTCCTGGGTGAAGGAGGGAGATGGCAGCTGTCCCGCCCACAGAGATGTGTATTTCCCAGTACACCCAGCTGCCTGGGAAGCAGGCTCACAAATGCCGGGGCAGGGATGGCTGACCTGAAACCCCGTCCACAAGATGCCACTGACCATGGAGAGGTAGGGAATACCAACTCTGCAGAGAAGCTGCTGGCAAGCCCTGGCCTCGCAGGACCAGTGGGTGCAGGGAACGGGACACGGACAGCTGCCATCATTCTTCCGGAAGCCTCACTTTGGCCTCTCTTCTGAAAGTGGGGAGATTCATGGCACATGCACACCTGCACCCTAGCCCCTCTCCTCTCGGGCAACTGGAGAGCCCTGCACCGCTCACAGCAGGAAGTAGTGCAAACAGGCCTTCCAGAGCTCCCAGAGCTCATCTTGGCTCACACACACTGAAGGCCCCTCATTGCTCAAGCTGTCCCTGCAACTCTGAGACGACAGGATTCTGACAGATGAGGGTACTCAAGTCCCCTTCTGTGGGCTTGTCTGTTCGTTCAGTGTGATCCCCAAGTCTCAACTTTTTCAGGGCACATATTAACACAAGAGCAGGGCCGTGTACCCAGACTGGAGCAGATGTGAATTCCCAAGAGACAACGGGCCGGACACCCTAAAACGTTTGAGAGTCAAGTCTACAGAACTGGACCAGGAGACAAGGAGGATGAACAACAGACTTAGGCTCAGCAGGAAAGGAAGGCTTCAGATGTTTGTTCCAGAGGCTGAGACACCAGCACAGAGGACTGAGGGAGGGTAGGCCCTGTCACTCTCAGCACCCGAGTTTTGGGTACCCAGCTCCGCATGCCCCAAGCATTCCAGGGTTTTCAGGCCGGTGGGCTTCTGTCCACCAGCGGGATAATATCAACAATATCAACAACTGCCCTTCCCCTCTGGGAAAAATGAGTGCTCTGGTCTGAACGGCTGCCAGGAACATGACTGAGTGACAGGTTCAGGGTTTTTGCTGCTCAGCAGGAACGCAGTGCATGTTCCAGCAGCAATGCGCTGCAACACAAGTTCCATCGGAGAAAGGGCAGCTTGTGCTTTGTTGCGATGAAAGTTTGTAGGAAAGAGAGATCAGGAGAGTGGGTCCTCCCCAGAGTCTAGGTGGGCGAACTCCAGCTGAAGCTGGACTTTGAGACTCCAGACCTGGCTGGTCTGTGAGAGTTTCCTCATCTTTCCTTGGGTTGAAAAGTTTGTGCATGCCTGCACAATGCAGACCTCTAACAGAACCCCCTTCTCTCTGCACCCCACCTTGTCACACCCATCTCAAGCTTTCCCCTGGTAGAGTCCTACAGGGTCATGGCTCTGAGAAGCACTCTATGTTGGGGACGGGTGCAGAGGGAAGGGAGGGGACCACACGGGCTTAGCCTGGCACCCAGGAACACTGATGTCCTGACCCTGGCCACTGTGGATAGGACTTTGTGGAAAACCAGTCTTTGTGGACAGAGTCAGTAAGTTTGAGATGGGCTCTTTCTAGATCATCAGTGATCTCCAAATCCATAGGAAGTGCAATGCGGTGTCCTGCACCCTGACTCCGAGGCCACAAACTGTAGTCATAGGCCCCAACATCTGTGCATGTGGCCACACTACTATGAACTTAAGGGCAGCCACAGCTGGGTCCCTGGAAGGAAGGCAGTTCTGGGCAGAGCACAGAAAAAAAGGAGGTGCCTGTGCTTTCCCAAACCTAGGAATAACCCGAGGCCACCAGACATGGGGAAGGAGGGGAATCGGGGTCTCCCTCAGCTTCAGACCACACTGCTGGGGCTCACTTCCTGGACACACTTCCACTGCCTGCAGCCTCCCTAAGAGCTTCATGTGACCACTGCGCTGTCAGGACCAATGCACAGCTAGACGTTGAAGCCGGTCTTACCTGTGAGGAGCCCAACACTGTAACTGAACACGAAGTGTGCACCGCATCTCTGCCTATGGGGCATCTCTTGTCCAGCACATGGGAGTGATAGGCGGAGTAATCCTCAAAGGTCTCGGACCCTATGCAGACCCTAACCTGCCCCTCCAACCTGCCTTGCCTCTGCCAGTAAGACAGTGCACCATGTCTTGATCCAAGAAGTTGGGCAGCTTATCTGTTTATTGTAGGTGCAGCTTCAGGATAGGAAGTCCAGGGCCATGTTCTCTGGACTTGCAATGAACTGTCTCTGGGAGTTGCAGTTGAACTTACCTCAATGGCTTTTCCGAAGGCTATCTCATACCAGCAGGTGCTGTATGAACCAGGGCCAAGTAGACCACAGGCACAATGAGTAAGTCTCCTTAGGGTACAGGGCACAAGGCTCACCCTGAGCATACATGAGTGGGGATACATGACGGATGTGGGTTCTGTCATCAGTGGACACCAGAGAGGTGTGTGCCCGCCCACAGTTCCTCTGGACCCTGGAAGCTGAGGACATCATGAGAGAAGCAAAGATCCCTTCCCGGACCTAGTGAGGGAAATGCCAGTAACTCTAGCCAGGACACCCTGCTCTGCTCTGAGGTGCCAGCACCCAGCCATCTGCCACTGAACACTGAAGTTCCAGAACAGTGTGGACTTATCTGTGAAATCCTGGGTTCAGCACTGAGAACAGTTCTGCTCACTCTCTGGACCTTCCCTGAGTGTGCTATAAGCTTGTGGGCGGCTGTCCCTGCTCCCAATGTTGCTTCTGCCCAAGAGCCAGGTCCCCAGTGATCATGAGAGCCGTTTGGGATGTTGGGTGTGCTTCAGAGCAGTGTGAGCCTTCAACTGTGCAGGGAACACTGGGAAAATGGTTCATGGTGTGCCCTAAGTCTTACCGAGTCTTGGCATTTGTCTTCGTTAGGGTATATATTGCTGTGTGGAGACACCATGACCACAACAGCTCTGATGAAGGAAAACACTGACCACAGTTCAGAGGTTTAGCCCGTCATGTCACGGCCGGAAGCATGGTGCATGTGGGCAAACGTGGTGCTGGAGACAGAGCTGAGAGTTCTACATCTGGATCTGCAGGCGGCAGGAAGAGATGGTGACGCCAGGCCTGGTTTGAGCATCTGAAACCTCAAAGCCCAGTGACCCACTTCCTCCAATAAGGCCACACCTCCTAATAGTGCCACTTCCTATGGGCCTATGGGGGCATTTCCATTCACACTACCACAGTACTTAATCACTGAGCAGGCAATGGTGGCAGCTACATGGGCCAGCCAAGCACAACCACACCCAAATGACCCATCCTACTACCCTTGGCTTCATTCATTCCGTTACTCAGCTCATGCACTCTCTCAGACCCACTCCCCACCCCGACTTGGCAGATAACAGGAGAGATTTAGGGTAGGAATCTTGCTGGGTCTGGGTCGAGGCTTGGGCCCTATTTCGGGGTTCGTAGATACTGAGGGAGGCCCGAGGTTGGTCTAGGCCCTAACTACTGGGCAGGGCCTGCTTTGTATTCATCCCAGCTGCTGTCAAGATCCATTTCCTCCTGAGGCAGGCTGGAAGCCCAGCCTCCAGTGTCTGTTTGTGAAGTAGCATGAAGCCCTAAGCAGACTTACACCCGCCCTGACCACACTGGGATGAGGGCGCTGCACATGAAGGAAAAGCATCAGGGAACATTTTAGAATTGCCCTTAATGTGCTTGGCCCCTGGCTCTGGGTCAGGCTGGGTCCACATGGACGGTGCGGTTGCTCTGCTTCCCAAGGGGTAAGGATGTGGTCGCATAAGATGTGAGAGGCCAGGGTAGGGTAAGCAGGGTCACCACTATGGGAATCTATAGCTCCAGCAGCATTAGGGGAACAGTAAGGGTGGGAGCAGGGGTGTGCCGCAGACCCAGGAAGGCGAGCGGCAGCTGTTGGCGAGCCTGCCTGCCTCCGGGCCTCTTGCATCCTGAGCCTCCCAGGGCTGCACTCTCCGGGCTGATCTGAGGGATGCAAGGGTTTTGTCATCGCCTGGTATTTACTTGCCTGAGCCTGGGAAAGGGCACCTGGAGTGGTAGCCATTGGCTCAGGGAGGAACAGGTGTCACCTATACCACACAACACAAAGAGAACAGCTGCACAAGTGATGTCTGCAGAGAGGGCGGGGCCTGCTGTGGGGAAGAGGGTGGGACACACGGGCATCCCTGTGGAGCATGTCCTCCCTTCACTGTCTTACAGTCTATGTGAGGACCTGAATTTGGTTTCCAGAACCCATGTCAGCAGCGCACAACCACCTGTAACTCCGAGAGGGCCCGCTGACCCTCCTGCATTTGGACTCATGCACACAGACACAGACATATGATTTTAAATAATAAAAACACCTCTTTAAAATAAGGGGGGCAGCCTGTAACAGCACCAGACGCTCGGCTGCTGCTCCTTGTAGGGCAGTTAGATGAGGCTCTGAATACAGATTCCCGGCCTTCTGAGCCAGAGAGCGGGCACCAGAAATGTGCTAATTCCACGGTATGGAGCGCAGAGCGGAGGCTCTCCTCACTGTAGGCTGTGCGGTACAGGAGGCTAACTCTACCTGTGCGGGGACAGAGCTGGCCATCCCCTCCAGTTCAGAAGCATTTAAAGCTGCCCAGGCTCCCAAACTTCTTCCTCCAGCACCTCACAGCTCTAGAAAGCAGGTCTGCCAACTCCCTAGCCAGGGCCAACTCTCCCTGTTTGAAAGACATACTAATCCCTGCCTCCATCAGCTTGGCCTTTCAGTACCACAGGTCTCTGTGACAGACTTGCTGCCATATCAATGGCTGGTGCTATGCTGTGATTGACATCTGACTCTGTCCTAGGCCAGATGCTCCTAAAAAGTAGATAGGCCCACTGTTATGTCTGAAACCATCCCAGGACCAACAAGGCCAAGTTATGGTGTTCAACACACACTGTAGCCCTTCTCTGTCTAGATCCCTTACCAGGACCCTGGAGCCTCCAGGCCTCTCTCCTCTCACTCCTGCCTTCCTTTGAAACCTGTCTCTATCACCCCTTCCTAACTAAAGTGAGTACATGCATCACAGACAGCACACCTTTTGGGGTTTGCCTTAGCCCGGTGTGTTCTAGGGGAAACTGAATGTTTTCTGCAAATGGCCAGAGAGGTTTCATCTATGTTGCAACCATTCCGTTCTTCAACTAGAACTTGGGAACAACCAGGAGTGCCTAACCCACAGTCTAACTTCTTAGAATGCATGCACTCCACAATAGCCATGAATGCAGGTAACACAGAATCATACACTTACTTAAAACATGAGGGTGTTTTGTCATTTGGAGAGGTAACTTAATTGAGTAGGCATTGAACATGAATTGTGTAGATGCCAATGCAGCCCAGAGAAGCCAAGATAATGGAAACCCTAAAGGATGTGTCTGTGTGTCAATAAAACTTTATTTACAAAAGCAAGTTGAGGGCCACACTTGGCACAGGGCATATAATTTGTTAATGCTTCTCAACCTGAGTCTTGTGAAGCCTTGATGACAAGGCCTGGGCCTCTTGGGGATTCACTAAGTTTATAGGCAATGAGCTATATCCTAAACCTGCCTCAGACTACACAGAGGCACCCTACAAATAGAGATCTGTAGGCCAAGGAGGAAGTCCATAGCATCAGGAGCCTGGCATTGTGGAAACTTGACCACTCACATCTACCTCGTTAATCCACATATATACATCTTAACGTAAGTTTTAAAGTGGCTCTCCCTGCTCACTGTGAGGGTCTTCCCTAATGTTCCAAGTCTAGTCCCAGGTTGGAATCCAAGATCAGAGAGTATCCCAGCTCCTGCACCTGTAATAAATCCTGCAAGACCCCTGCCTCTCCTGGTGCTCTTTGTTACTGCCTCCTGAAGCCTCCTGCCCAGGGCCCTCACCTGCCTGGGTACCCAAGGGCTTCTGCCTCATCTTCCTGTACCTCCTCTTCACCCACAGCTAAGCCCAGTTCAAACACCGTCTTGCTTCAAACTTTCACTATCTGAAGCTAACAAGGCCATCAACATGGCCTCTGAGGAGGTGGGGTAGGGTGTGAGCTGTCCATCGTCCTAGTCATGCTTGGTGAAGGTAAGGTTTTGAGTCCTCACGCTGTGGATCTGTACTATCCCAGCTACAAGGGAACATTTCCAGAGAGGTGGGGCAACCTTGTCCCTGATGTCCCTCCAAGCTTTCCTACAGCATTTACTCCCCCATCTTTATGCAACCTGCCAGACTTGGCCCTCACCCTGCCCAGGTGCCGGCTTCCAACAGAGACTGCTCTTTTGCCTTTACTTCTGACATCCCAGCTGCCCCACACAGCCCATGGCCTCTCTCCACTGGCTCTTTCGGAGTCAGCTTGCCTGTTATACTCATTGTCTCCTGCCTTCCTGCTTCAGCGGGATTCCCCTTCTCCAAAAGGTCTCCTATCACCTGCCTCTGACAAAGGGGAAGAGCCTTGGGCCTCCTCTCCTGCCAGCAGGAGCTCCTCCCCACGCCCCACCTGACCTCACTACGTTCCTGCTCCTCTTGTCCCCTTTCCCATCCATACCTTGTGCTTCTCCCAGGCAGCCCATCTTCCTGCCAGGCTGCCTGCACTCCCCTCAGGCAAAACCACCAGGTCTGCACCGGTCAAGCCACCTGCACATCTTGTGTGCCTTCTGAGCTCCACTCCGGTTTCCTCGTCACCACAGGGGCAGCCTCACAAGCCAGGCACCCCCGGAGCCCTAGGACATTGTTATGTTTAGATCTCAAAAGCCCCCAAGTCCTGTGTGCTGAAGGTTTGGGCACTATCTAGGGGCCACTGGAAAGTGATGGGGCCTGTTAGAAACCAGATCCAGTGAGCACTCAGAAGCTAACAGCTTCTAGGTCCCATATTCTTCAGGCCCCATCTTCTATAGGCCCTGCCTTCCCAGGCCCCATCTCCCAAGAAAACACCTACTTTAGTCTCGGGGATCTCTAGGGAGCCCACGAAGCTCCCTGGGTCCTACTTTCCCCTCCAGCACAGATGGACTTGGAGAAACCTTCCTGTCTATCTGTGAATTAACTCTCAGAACCTCTGGGAATGATCTCATTTAGACAAAGGGTCCCACAGAAGCAATGCGGTCAAGTGCCTGGCGGTGCAAGTGTGATGGTTATCCAAGTGGACAAAAATCCAAGACAGATGGCCTTACACGATAGACAGAAGAGTACAGGAAAGACAACCCTGGGAGGTTGGAGGTGGCGGTCAGAGCAATGCAGCCACAATCCAAGAATGGCCTGCAGCTGCAGGAGCTCAAAGGCGCAGAGGTCCAAGCCAGCAAGCTATGACGATGGATCGTGATAGCTCAGACACACACAGGTAGAGGCTGGAGGCAGAAAGGCTGCCTCTGGACCCCAGGACTGGAAATTGGTCTGGTGTATAGAAGACATCTGTTCTTCACATGACTAACTTTCAATATGAAGGACAGGGATGTGTCCTTCCCCTAAGAACATGAGTTTGGTAAGCAAACCTTAGGTCTGCCTGCTCTCACAGGCAGGGGAGAGATGGACCTGTCACTCCTGGCTGAGGGGTTCCTGAGGTCTGGAGGACCACTGCAGAAGACAAAGGGACGGAACAGACTTAGACCTCCAGCCATCCATAACGGCCACTCTGGGGAAAGTAATGAAGGAGACAGGAGCCACTAGCACTTTGTACCTCCACACTGGGGTACCCCAGGGGAGCCCAGAAAGGTGAGTATGGATGCATCCTACCTGCCTGGCCACTGGCCAACATGCTCTCGTGTCCACACAAATGACAGAGCACAGTCTCAGAACAACCTTGGAAGAGGAAAGCTTCTTTTCAATTGTGCAAGCAAGGAAGCCACAAGACCAGTGAGGTCACAAGGTACAGTCAAGGACACTACAGATGCCACCATGGACAGAGGTCCAGCTTGGTCTTGGCCTGCAGGCTCTCCTCCTGCCAGCATTGGCATCATCTCCTCAATGCCCCTCCCAGCCCCTCTCCAGGTAGAGATCTGCTCTCTACCAAGTTGCCTCTCACGGCTGGAAGAAAACTGTAGAAAGGAAAGGGACCTTCCTTCCCCCATTCCTGCTGACTACTGCACCCTACTACAGAATGCAAGGTGTCGAGTGTCGGGACTCACTGATCCACATCTCTGTGTCTGACCATCTGGCACATCCTTCAGGACTGTAGCTGCTTCGAGTCTGGCTGACTCTTCAGTCTGGCCGCTGTGATGGGCTGGGGCCTGGAGCGTCACTGGGAACTTGCCTGCTGTTAAGATGGGGGTGACGAACTTCTGCTAAGGCATCTCAGTCTGTCAGGAGGCCCTTTCAAACTTGATACCTGACATCCTTGAGGTAAAACCCTCCTGCTCAAGGGCACAGGCAGAGTTCATCGGGAGAGAAGCCGCTTGTCACTCCAAATTGACAACTCCTGAACCATCTTCACAACAGCCAAGCAGCTCAAAACAGCTCCCAACAGCTAACAGCTAACTGTGAACTGGGCTTTGGAGGAGCTAAGTTCAGAGGATGAGCAGTGGTCTTCCGAATCAAGTTTTCCTCAAGGACTTGAGGTTTGCAGAAGCCCCGCCCACACCACTCAGTCAGAGTCACTGTCCCCCCACCCTGGCCCAGCCCCTCTCTCTTCAGTGGTCCTTTCGCCCTCTGCTCCAGTGCTGCCAGGGTCACTCATGAAGTTGCAGCTTTGTGACAACTCTACAGTCCCTATTCAGGGGTGTGTCCTGACATGTCTCACTTTCCCAAATGGCCCTTTAAGCCCCTGAGAAAGAGCACAAGAGGCTGAGTAGCCCTGTTCCCCATCGGCTCCCACCAGAGATAAAGCCTTTTATATCAACTAAAAAGAGAGTTGATGGCTTGGTGCATGAATGATCAAGCAGTCAGAGATTCTAAAGCTGGTCTTCTTATACCAGTGAATAGTGATGCTAAAAATGGCATTTCGTCTGATATCTAAGCTCAGTGCTTGGGATGGCTCCCCCAGGCACAGATAAGAGCCAGAAATTCAGCCATATGCATGTTTCATGGAATTGTTACCAATGCAGTATTTAGTGACACGTGCAATGTAAGATGTATTCATCGGGGTGCAATCATGAGTCTCCCCCAACCTGCTTAGCCAGCAGCCCCACCCTCAGAGAGGAAACTGGTTTCTAGGCAGAAGGACTGTCAGGTTCCTCACTGCTGTATGTCCACCCCTCTGCAAGCAGATAGTTCTCCAGGTCCCAGCAAGAGAAGGGCTGGGGACAGTCAGTGGCAGCAGCTCCCAGGCAGCCTGTGCCCAGGTAGGCAGTGGGCGGGGTCAGCCTCGGGGAGCCTCCCACTCCTGATATGCTCTCAGAAGGAGAACAAGGCCCTGGGGGACAAGAGGAGCTGAAGCTGCTCTGAGTGCAGCAAACCAAGGTCGCAGCACACATATGGGAAATGAAAGAAGGCCAACTGAGCCCTCCACAGAAGAAGAGAGCAGAAACGAACCTCCCTCCACCTTCGTGTGAGCAGAGCTTCGCTCAGCAAAAGCAGAGGGCAGGCTTGTTCCCACAGACTCTGTGGGACCACAGGGTAGGTGGTCATCCTGCACCTCATCTGTGACCGTAAAAAGCCATGCCCGCCGTCTTCCAACCCCAAAGCTTTCGCAGAGACTCCGGAGGCTGTGGGCTACTGTTTAAGATGCTGCACAGCTCAGTGCACTTTTGTTCTTTGATGCTCTTATCCCAATTAAGCCACTCAAAACTTTTGAAGTTCATGAGCCATTTGCTTCAGACGTCATTAAATTAAGGACACATCCATTTTCCTGGTAGCAAACACCCAGCGACTTAATTCCAAGGGGCTTACTGTTCAAATCTCCACAGGGGCTCTCAACAGAAGGAGTTGTGTCTTGTGGGTGTAACTGCTTCTAATTTCCTTCCACGCCAACTCCAGCATTTAGAGAACACTTCACTGTCACCAAGTATGATCCCAGGATCAGCTGTCTCCCTGCTCAGGCCAGTTGGCCACGGAGATACTGAGAAAACGACCCTAAATTCAAAAGACATTAAAAGCCCAAAAGCAACTTGGAAATCATCCTGGGAAACACATGAGTGGACTGCATTGTAAAAATGAAGAAGCAGAACTCAGGTGGCATCTAAGCCATCACATCTGCAAAGGGCTGGAGTCAGGAGAAAGGCTGGACAGGTGGAGAGAAACCTTCAGTGAAGATCCCCATTGTCCAGGCCCGGCTGGCCCCCTATGGCTCACCTTCTGAGAGACCTGAACTTCACAGCTGGGGAAAGTGTCTAATCCCTGTGAGTACTCTGAGAAGTATGGGGCACATGCTACCATGCAGGTCCAGGAGCCTGCCATGATCACTAACCATGGCCAAACACCCATCTTCCCAGCATTCCCACAGTGGGCACATACATTAGCCCAAAACAGTTGGCTTTAGCTCCCATAAACTCTTTCATGAGCTTAAGGTCAAAACCCATGCAAAGACTTCCTGTTTCTTCTGGAAGGCCATGATTTCTGACTCAGAGCATGACCACTGAGAGGGCAGTGAGGTAAACACAGAGCCACCCTACAGGGAATCCTCTTCCTTCAACCGCAGGCAAACTGCTGACTTGTCCCTCTGCTGCTGGCACTCATGTTAGGCTGCAGCTCGTCACCTCTGTGTCTATGTACCAGGTGACTTTCCATCCCAAGCAGTCCCAGACTAGGGCATCTACACCTCTGCAGAAAGCATCAAGGTCAAAGACAAGGCCTTTGGACTTCACTAAAGGGGTCCCTAAAACTGGTAGCAGCCAATAAGCACAAGGATATGAAATGAGGTTATTGGTATCATTTACATTCTTGGTCCCATACCATTATCATCATCACCACCACCACCATCACCAGCATCACTACCATCACCACAATTCCTAACATCAATATTGTCACCATCATTACCATTATCATAGCCACACCTCCATTACCACCATCACCATCAAATCTATGACCATCATCACCATCAATTACTCAGTCCCATCACCAACACCATCACTGACCTCAACTTTATCATCTCTGCTATCACCATCACCATCCTGTCATCACCATCACTAACATCAGCATCTCCATCCTCATCCCTATCACCATTATCCACCATCATCAGCCCTATACCGTCATCATCACCAACATCACCACCCACTTCAACATCATCATGATCAATATTACCACCACCACCATTGCCATCATCACTACATTCACCAGAGTGACTAACCCCAGAATGACCAGAATTACCAATGTCGACACCGTCATCATCACCTACCCATCACTATCCATACTACCACTATCATCTTACCATTCTGTCATCCTCCTCCTCATCGTCACCATCATCACCAACACTATCACCATCACTATTACTGTCATCTCCATCTTCAACATTATCATCATCACTTCATCATCCTCATACTTATACTAACAGCACCAAATCACAGCTACAAGGTGCCAGACCCTAAACTCATGAAGGGGACTGTGTATTTTACTCTTACAACAATGTTATGAGGCGGTACTCTTGCTTGTTTCCATGGAGAGTATAAACATGTTACCCAAGATCACAACTCTCAGTTATTTTACCTGTCATCTGACTCCTGAGAGGAGCTTTCTAGAAGACCCAGGAGCTACTGTTTTAGCCCTAGGCTCTGGGTAATTCCAAAGCTCCCCACATTACCAATTCCTGGACCTCAGATAGACACAGACCCTTCCTAAACTGTTCAATAAAGAAGCAACAAAACTAAATTCCCAAAACCAGATTACAAAGATTCCTCTGTGGAAACAAGAACGGACTTCATGGAAGCCCAGCTCTAAGTTTCAGGGTGTCATCAGCAGGAACATGGCAAATCTGGTAAGATGACCAGACTTTCCAGTCCCTGCTGAGCTTTTCTGCCTCCAAAATGGCCATGCACATCCTGTAGTTATTCTAGCTGGGTATAAAAACAGCAGGCAGGCATAGCGATCTCTCTGTAGGAGCTAACCTCTGCTCTCGATATTGATTATGGAACCTGCACAGCAGCCATGCAGGACTCCAAAAGACACAGCTAAGAGATTCTCTACACCACTCCTACTGCCTCAGATTCCATATGTATGTATGTGAACAAGGGTTATTCTCCACAGGTCTATGTCTCATGGAGGATGAGGGATCAAAAAGTCAAATCTCCTTCCAAGCATCTCTCTACCCAGGAATCTTACAAGGATAGGAGACTAGATGGCCTTCCCTCAGTCAACCAAGAAAATATCCCATCTTCAGTATCAATAGCCAGCTCTCCCCAGGGAATAACATGAATCACTTCTGCTTGGTGCTAAATGGGATGTAGGGAGTTTGGTTATGGGAGTCCTCACAAGCCCTCTCTTCTTTTCACTGAGGCTCCATGGTCCAGCCCCCATCAGGGCTAGCTCAGAGGCCTCCTTTCCCTGCGGGCTGGCATCATTGCAGGAATTTACATTTCTCTGCATTCAAAGCAAACACACATATTTTCCCTCTTCTAAATCTGTTTTGCTAAACAAATTAATCTAGCAGCAGATTATATTATGAAGAACCATAAATCTTTTCAGAGATAAGCATCTGTCGGGTTGGATTAGCAACAGCCCATGTACCATGAGTTAATTTGCTAAGCCTCACAGTGCTGTCCCAGGTGCTTAGCGTTCGTAATAGCAGATGTAATTTGGGACAAATGGGAACTTGTTTCCTCATCCGTGTCTATACAGTAAGTGACGTATTCAGGGGAGGTGGCGGTGAGAGGAATGCCAAGTTCCATTATGATTATGGCTGATGAGTCGGTAGAGGTTAAAACAGATGCTATGGGAATTGCTTGAAGGCATCTGTCCCTGAGATGAATAGCCATTCACACCCCTCTGTGACCTGGTCCCCACTTCTACACTGTGGGTTCCCCAGGGAGGCTGTGAGATGCCTATTCATCCTTAGGCATCCTAGGAGTGGCCAAGCTTAGCCTTGCCCTTGGCCTTAGCCTGGTACAAGTCTCCAGCTCTGCTTCCACAGGTGAGCTACCTACGGTGCTGCAGGATAAAACCAGTGGGCTCTGCTTTTCTGCAAAGGAAGGGAAGATGTTGGTAGCTGAAGGAAAAAGGCTGCTTACCCCTCAAAAACCCATCCACTGCTAGCTGATGTCTGCCTGCCCAATGTCAGAGGAGACTCAGCCAGGAAAAAAACCCAGGAGGCAAGATGCTCTACCAGCTGCCCCAGTGCGGATCTCAGGAGCTGCCCCTCCTCCCTCCTATCACTCTGAGACTCATCTTGAGGAGGCCACCCCTGACCACCAACCATTCTTACTGACGTCCTGGGATCTTGTCCCCACCCTGAAGTGCCAGCAAGTGCTGCTGTTTGTGAGAAGTGTTGCCCGCGTACCTTCTTAAACCCCCATGTCAGCACAGGCCATGCCTGTCAACAGAGGCAGATGCTGGGGGTTGTGGGAGGGATCTAGCTGTCAGCTCTTTCTCCCTTGACTGGCGCAGGGACAGGCCCTGGCCAGGTATGTGGCCAGAGCTACTCTTTTTGCAGCCATTAGAGAACGAAGCATGGCAGATGAACAGAGGCGCACAAAAGGAGACATTGCGAGCCAAGGAGCTGCGTCTGTCCACATGGCCCAAGAAGAGGACCTCAGGCCCGTGAGCCAAAGCCCTGCATCTTGTCCCCTCCCCAGCAACTCCCTGAGGGAAGGGCTGAACCCTTTCTGCAGAACTTCAGTCAGCAGCACGGGAGTTCTTCACATTATCTGGCCTTAGTTTTTCCTGCTATTCTAGGTCATTCCTAGCGGTGGGAAAGGTCCATCCAGCAGTTAAACCACCCCAAACGACTGATACCTGTGAAGGTTTTAGAGACCACATGGTCCTTTGACATTGGCATGTGATGTGCCCAGGGTGCAGTAGACTAGATACGAACATGTAGGTGGACACTGAAGTTCTTATGCTACCCATGGCACCCAAGCTCTGCTTGGAGCCCTCACAGCTCTGCCTTAGTTTACACTACTCTCCTGGGCACGTATCAGTAGCTCCCTGCTCCAAACCACCCTGTATCCCACCTCCGCCCAGGCCAGAGCAGAAACACAGTGAGGTCTCCTACCTGAGGACTCCCCCAGGATCCTGGGCGGTTGGATGTCTTTCCCGTTGTTGCTGGGAGTGGTGGAAGGCTCCGTTGTGCTAACCCCAACAGGGGTCCTTTTCCAGGGATCCAGGGACTCGGTGACCCCCTTAGTCTGCAATGTCATGGCGGTGGCCGTGCTGGCCGTGGTGGTGGTGGTGGTGGCCACAGTTGTCTTCCGTGTTTGCAAGATAGAGACCGTGGTGGGGCCAAAGCCACCAGGGAACGTGTTGGACTCCAGGGCTTCCTCGTCCCCCGTCGGCCCCCAGGCTATGAATTCTGTCTCTGTCGTGGGCCTGCCACCACGGAAGTCGAAATCGTTGAACTCCGAATTGTGCGTGTGCCTCTTACCCCTCCTGAGGAGGCCACTATGCTCTGCGGCCCCAGCAGCCACCATGGAGGATGAGGCCGACGCAGGGGTGATGGAAGGACTGGACCTGGCGGCAGCTGGGGGCTTGGTGAGTCCCCCTTTGGGTCCCAGCGTGGCCACCTGGTCCCTGGACCTGTGGGCCCTCCGAGCTCGAGGGGTCTGCATCTGTGTGGGCCCGTGCCCACGTTCAGCTCTGGCAGCACGGGCACTCCAGGCTGGCGTTGGTAGCCTTGTTGGGGGTCCACTTCGCAGACTCCACAGCCGCTGGGGCCTCTGTGGACGTGAGAGGAGCCGGAAGTCAGGCCCTGGGCCTAGTGAGTCACAGGACGGGAAGTCCACCGCAAGTTGCAGCATGGCTATCAGTATCCAAGCATGGCTTCCGAGAGAGCGGCCGGGCCAGCGGATGGACATGGAGCTGAGGAGAGAGAGGGGGGTGAGTGGACAGCCAGGCAGCAGGAGGGCTGTGCCCAGGACCATGTTTATCCCTACTGTACAGGGACAGCCTCTAGCTGTAGAAAAAGTTCATCTAAACCTAGAAAGGACCCCAGAAGCCTTCTGGGCCAGCTCGGGAGCACCCACAAGAGTGTTTCTCTGCATCCCACAAGGACAGTGCCCACTATATGCCAGAGACAGCTCAGACATCTCTTGGGTTACCACCTACAGGCCCTGCAAGGGATCAAGCCAACAAAGTCTCCAGTGTCCATCTTGCAAAACGCCCTTGAAGACTTGCCTTTGAAGAACCTGAGACCCCAAGAACACAAAAGATAAAAAAGGTGATGAGAACCTCTGCCCCCCCCAATATAACTGACTCAAAGTCACATGACCAGCTGACTCATGAACAAGGTTGCAGGTTCTGGGCTGTGACCTGGGGCAGAAGGAAGAGGCCTGCCCGACAGCCCATGATCTGCCCTGGCCTTCCCAAACACCACAGTCCTCAGGGTTGAAGTACACCTGCTTGCACTCCACCTGGACACAGCCAAGCGAAGCTCTCATGTCTGGCCCTCCCTGGGCATCGCCTTGGGAACTGATTGGCACTCAGGAGAAGCTGGAAGCTTGGGTAGGAGGCACTTTCTGCTGGCATTTCCACTCCCCCTACTTATCTCCAATGCAGATGCACTTTAGAGACCTCTCACCTTCAGGCGCAGCTGGGTAGAGACAGGCCAGGCCGAGCCCTGCCAGGCAGGAGGTGAGACTGGGCACAGGGGGAAGGAGGTTAACAGCTTATCGGGACCTGCTGGGACCTTCTCCCACACCCAGAGTCCATGGGCAGCTCCACTAGGCGGCACATGTCTCTAGACCCACGGCGGCGGAAACATCACATGAAAATCCGGAACGGCATGCAGAGCCGCTCAGCCAGGCGTGGAGGAGCCCACGCAGCCAGGCGTGGAGGCTGCAACCCACGCTCCGCTCCCCCGGCACAGGTAATTGAGGACTGATTATAGGTGCCACTCAAAGTCAGCTCCCATCATCAACTTCACATCAGAAAGTTAGAGGGAATCTGAAACTTCCCCAGAGGCTGCTGGGGAGGGGGGGGTGGGGTGCAGGGAGGTACGTGGTACCCAGCGCCTCAGCCTCCACAACTGTGCTCACCAGGCCAGGAAGCACACCCATGGGGTCAGGGTGTGGCACCGTGTGATGTGTGCGTGCTGGCGGGGGTGTGAGTGCCGGGTGTGACTGCTTGTGCGTGAGAGTCGGAGGGAGTTGATCTGTGAGCGGATGCACCAGCGTGAGACTGAGCGTCTGTGGGTGTGATGATGGATCTGTGAGTGCTCCTCTGGGTGTGAGAGTCAATGTGCAAGAAGGAACCACACATCTATCCATGTATCTGTGTGCTCATCCATGCATCTTCTCGAGTGTGCCTTTATCTATACATCTCCAAGGGTCACTGTGCACAAGTGTGCGTCTGTGTCAGTGCGAATGAGCAAGCATGTCCTTGTTAGCCCTTCAGTGTATGCAGCCGTGTTTGTTCAAGGGTGTTCATGTTCCCCCTCAGCCTGTGCTGAACCCCACGTGCCTGGAGCCAGCCCCCACTGATGCTTGGGAAGGAGCTGGTCCCTGAGAAAGGAACTTGAGTTGGCTGGGACTAATTAGCAAAAAGGACCAGTCCCCAGATGCTAAGACCGGGCTTTTTAATCAGAGCCAAGGCACTTTGCCGGAGGAGGGGGAGATAGCTCTCAGTAGGCTGACGCCTCTGGTGGCCTCTACCTTCGAGTCGCTTCTGTGCACAAGCAGGGAAGGGACAGGGTTATCATCACTGCGAGGGGAGAAGTAGGTCAGTGTGAGACTCCCTGTGTCAGGGGATGCCTCCTGTGAGCCCCAAGTGACCCTGTGGGGATGGAATGGTCCTCCCTGCCTGCCTGCTTCTCTGGATGGGTGTCTGCCTCCTTGTGATGAGATGCTGTGAGTAGGTGTGAGGCCACACTAGGCTCCTCAAGATTCTCACCAAGTCATGCCTTGCTTTTCTAGGCATCACCAACCAAACCCCACCAGGCTCCACCAGCCCATGCCAAACCTTACCAGGACCTTCAGGGCCCCAGTAGTCCTCACCAGGCCCCAAGAGTTTCTCCAGGCTTCACTAGGGTCCCTGAGCACCTCCAGGTCTCATTCTACCCTATTAGATGAAACACCCCATTATCTTCTTGGTCTCACCAGATCCCATCAAGTGTAACCATATCCCTGGGCTCTACTCAGCCCTAGCAGACTCCACCAGACCAAGCCCCACTGGATCCCAGAAGGCCCCCTCAGATCCCTCCACACCCCTCTTGGCCCTGTGAGCACCTGTACCCTGATCCTTGCTGCCCTTTGAGGCCCATCTAGACCTCCAGCTCTGGCCCGAGCTCTTACCAGTCCCTACACTGTGCCATTCCAGCTCCTCTAGACCTGTGCTGGCCTCACCAAGCTGCATCACACCCCACTAGAACTCAGTAGATCCAAATTCTGCCAGATGCCAGCAGGCTGCACCAGGTCCCTCTGGCTGTCTCCTAGCCCCACTGGGCAGACTGACAGGGCAGCACTGAGAACACAGTGCCTGCCGTCAGTACTCAGAGAAATATCGCCCCAGGAAATTAAAACCACAGTACCTAAGCCTGGGCCTGCCTCCCTGGCATAACTTCACACACAGGATATTTTCTGTGATTTTTCACCAATCATGGGCTGTAATTGGTTACCATAGAAACCTTCTCATTTCCAAGACACCCAGCTGTTATGCAGAAAACCCAACCACAGCAGAGGGGCTGGGGAGGCGGATGCCCTGCTCCTCCTCAGCCCAGAGGCTCCTTTAGAGGGGTGTGTTTGCTCAGAGGGGAAATAGAGAGAGGTGCGGGCGAGATGGCTGTCAGCTGGGACGAGGCTTGTCCCACTGGACAGGAGAGATGCTGAGCCCTGCATGAGGCCTGACCTCATGGCAGCAGGGCCACACCTGATGGATCTAAGCACCCCTGTAAGCCTACCAGCTCCTCTCTCCTCATGCCTCCAGCAGAACCTGGGGTACCTGGTATAAAGGGAGAGGTCCTCAGCTGTACCCAGCTACAAAACAAAGCTGTTCTTGGAGCACTCCACCCCAGGAAGGCACCATGGCCACAGGCAAGGTATCTGAACACAGTCTGAATAGTTGGCTCATGGGAGCCACAGGACTGAGGGTCCCTCCTTGCTTGAACAGAGATCCACACCCAGCCGCTGGAGGATAAGCCTCATGACAGTCACCTCTTGTCCCCAAGGATGCTGCGCAGAGGAAAAGCAGACCCCGCAGGCCGGGTGCGCCCGTCTGACTCCATCTGCCTCTATTTTCTAGTTTGCAGCGACTTGCTTCTCTTCCTTTTAAATTTTTATTGAAATCACTTTTCCCCAAGAATGGTTTAATAAGATTCAGTGGATTGAAGTTCAATTCACTCCCTTCTGTATAGTTTCTCCACGGAAGAAAATCACTGTCAATTAAGGGAGACAAAGACATCTCTTCACCCACAGTCACACCCTCCTGGGGGCCTACGGGTGGCAGCACATGCTCCTGGCAGCAGCAGTTCCTTCTCTTGCTGAGGTACGCAGTCATGGGGAGTTGGAAAGGTGAATCCCTGGTGTTGTATCTCCAGGGTCACCCCAGAGACTTCAGGTAGCGTAAGGTGTCCGAGCTGCCAAGAGGTGGTGGGTCCACACTGTGCATGCTTCAGGGGCATTGTGGGAGCTGAGCCAGCTGTGTTATCCCAGCTGTTCTCCTTGTTACGCTACTTACTGTGGATGTTAGCCAGAGCCCAGCCTTGTGGATTCCTTTCTGTGAGGCCCTGGTTCCCACCACCACCAGAGAGCCAAAGAGCATGGGATTTGAGGTCTCCTTCCCTTCGAACAAGACCCAGCCTCCCATGATCAGCCATGCCTCGACAAGGCAGGGAACGATCTCAGGGAGAGAGACAGCTCCAGAGACAAGTGCAGGCAGCCATGTTGTCTGGTGGGGTTGTGTAAACCCTCCCTCTCTCATGCTTGATCAGGATGTCACTTCACCTGGGCCTAGCTCACCTGGGATGGGGGCTACAGAACCATGATCCCATACCCAGACACTTCCTGGCTGCTCCCCACCTCTGTGAACTCGCTAAGAACACTGTTCACCTCAGAATACTCCCAGCTTTGCATAGACAAGAGAACAGTGCGTCCCGAGGTCTCTCTTCCCGGTTTCCCCTGATGTGACACGGCACGCCACAGTCTCCCCATGACACGGTCTCGTGGCTGCTACTCCATACTCTAGAATATATTCTAATCTTTTTTGCACAAGACCCCACCTAACATGCAGCCTCTGACATCCTAAGTCTACCTTTAACTTGCCAATTTTTTTTTGGATTCTGATGAGCATGATTTGTGGGGACAGTGGCGTGCTACAGATATCCCTCAGTTGGCCTCTGAGAGTTTGGGGGCACGAGGGTTGTGAGTCTGGAAAGGAGGACCACATAGGCATGTATCTCATTAACACCCTGGCAAGAGCAAAGACAGTCCCAGAGGGCGGTCTGTGCCTCCTTGGTATTGCAACCGGCTACCTACGTCAGCATGGCCAATTTCCATGACTGCCCTGTGCCTCAGTTTCCCTACCTGTAAAGCACAGCAAACTCAGGAAGCTCCTTGCAAGGTACACTGGGGGTGCCATGGCCCCCATTGGCAAAGGTCATTGTAGGTGCTCTGTGGCCCTATGACTCCTTGGCTGCTTGGAACCAAGCAAGCTCGGGCCCCTGTTACCTCCTGGGAGCACACAATCATTCCAGGGCCAGGGAGATGGGGCTCCACAGCCCTCACAGGTGCTTGAAGGAGACTGAAGGGTAGCAACATGCTGGCGTTCTGGTTGCCTGGGCAACATGCCCGCAAGCATTCTGGAGGAGTGAAGTGGTGACAAGCTGTGGGTGGGTAGGACTGTGGGTGGTGATGTTCTCAGTCCCAGCAGCAGGGAGTCTCCTTCTGTGTCTATGGCTGATCCCTGGCTGCCGGGACCCTGCAAAGTGTCCCCTTTGAGACCCCCCGGTGGGCCATAGGAGCTGACACTCTCCGAAGTGTCTTAGTTCCAATGGACCCCTTGGCTCAGTGCTGTCACATCTTCATCTCTCTCATCAGCGAGCTGCTCACTGGCTGGCTACCCTGCCATGTGCTTTGAGCCTTCCTCTGCAGAAGGGGATCAAAGTCCAAGTCTGGCCTCCCAGAATGAGCCAACTCACCCCGGTGTTAAGCCTGTGCCCTATCCATCTGCCTGTAGGTACAAGACAGACTTGACACAGATACGCTGGGTCAGGCCTGCAGCCCAGCAATCGTGTGTCCAGTAATCTCAGGGGCAGAAAGCATGTTGCCATAGGGAACTGCAGGCCCTAAATTAAACCCTCTTGGGCATCTTCGTGGGATTGGTATGTCAGGAAGCTCCCACGCTCCCATGAGGACCTCACTTTAAATCTGTTTTTCAAAGATACAGCCTGGGGTGGAGGACAGGGTCAGTGTGGGAGCCTGGTGAGGAGGCAGACCCTCCAGCAGAGCACGGGTATGGGCAGACACATGAGCAAAGCACAGGGAAGTTCTGCGCACTGCAGTTTCTCGGGCGGGGATCTCTGGCTGGGAAGACACTTAGGGAAGATTCTACGCCATCGTGCAAAACACGAGAGCCATAGCACCGTGTGTGTCTAACCACGGCCAAACAGCAGAGAGCTGTGCGTGGAGAGAAAAGACGGAGGATCCTAAAATAGCTGGCACAGAGACTGAGCAATAGCAGCACGCCAGCAGCAGAACTCGGAGTATCCTCTCACTGTTTAATCTCAGGCTCTGGTAACCGAGAAGACGAAGCGCCGTTACTCTCGTCTTGAAGGGGAAAAAAGGAGCTGGGTATCTCTCTCTACTGGGATGTCTTAAAATGCAAACAGAAGGAAGTGGTGTGCAGAGCAGTAAGCAGTCTGCCTGGGAGGGGCTCGGACTAGAACCTGCAGAACCCTCCCAGTTAGCATCCACACCTGAAGCCTCTGCTCCTGGGGACAGAGTGGCAGGGTGCGACTGCTCCTGGGGACAGCACTCTGCGGTGTGCCCCCACTTCTGAAGCACCCATTGGCCTCCCTGCGTCATCACAGGAGTTTTCTGTTTTGGTTTGATTGCAGCTGCACATTGTTATTTGCAAAGTCCACTAAGACAACCAGGAACTTGTTAAAACTGGCAAAGAAACTAGTGGAGAGCACAGATAATTGGCCTCAGTTGCTAGAAGCCCAGAAATACAGGACGAGATGCACTGGTGGGCAGACCCAGGCTGTCAGAGGCCCCAATGACAAATGATTGTGATAACATAGAGAGCTCAGGTGGCTGTGAGCTGACCGCTATGCCTCCATGAGTCCCCCAGACAAACAGCCAGGGCGAGTCCCTGGGTCTCTCCTGCCACTTGCGGACGTGCCAATGGTGGCAGAGCTCCTGTGGAGGGGTGCAGGGCCTAGCTGTGCCAGCTGGAAGTGGGAAGGAGATCCTGGAGTCTGGCCATGGCAGGATGTGTCCTCCAGATCAGCTGTGCCCAGCACTGAAAGACAGTCAAGGACGTGTTGGGAAGAGATGACCAAGTGGGTGGCAGGGACAGCCAGACATGCCACAGCGTTCCTCTGGTCTCTAGGCCACACCAACCCACACTGCCACTGACTTCCACCATAGCCTCCTCTGCCACCCAGCAGACTCTAAGGCTGCAAGAAGCTGAGCAAAAAGCCTCTCCTCTGAGGTCACTGTTTAGAATCTCAGGTAGTGACAGAGCAGAAACTGGACAGGCACTGCGGGGGGAGGGGAGAGGAGGAGAGGGAGGGGAGT